>CABFVZ010001616.1:0-10932 GCA_902151445.1 Timema monikensis | reverse complement strand
TGCCAGAAACAAGAAATTACAAATACCAACATATTTGGAACAAGAACCAACAAGTTTGGAGCACGGGAAAGGGGGTCAGGAGGGGGAGTCAGGAGGAGGGCTGGAGGGGAGGGTGGAGGCCTGAGTTCAGATCTCGCTCGGGGGAACTATGGTAGTTTTCTACACTCCCTCCACGCCTGAAGCTTGAGGGTTTGACACCCGTTAAAGAGGTCTACCCCAAATAATAATCTTAGAGGCCAATTTTTGTTTGATTTATTTTAGCCCCCACGTCTTCTTTCTGTCTGTTTCAAACCCTGTATTTGGACTGCCGTTTAAGGGGTGATGTTGGAATCCATTCCCTGCCGGGTATACGGTTGGTGGAACACCGGGTGCGCGTGACTTACTTGGCTAGTTATAGCAGAGGATGTCGTGGGTTCGAATCTCGCTCGGGTGAATTAGGGTGGTTTTCTATTCTCCCTCACTCCACGTAAACGCTGGAATATTTCTACCTTACTCCTCCAGTCTCTAACGGATACCTACACCCACACATGTCGACAGACGATTCCAAACAACAAATTTTAGTAGTCTTTTGTGGTGGGGGATAGCGGCCCCTAGCTTAGGATCCCAAGGCTCATGATTGTGCATAATTATGGCGGTGTCAATGCTCTCTAGTTGTGAAAAAACCCATTACCACATAGAGGGTTGCAACACCGGGAAAACCCATTACCACATAAGGGGTTGTGACATCAGCGGAAAAAACCCAGTGGGAGGGGAAAGTACGCACCCATCATGTGCAATGGTCACTACTCGGTAATCGGGCGAGCAGAGAAGATGTCCCCATTCTACACAAGACAGCCATAGCGACAGGTTCGTGCAGCGCCCTCATGCCGAAACGTCACGGACTGTATGCTCCCCAAATAAATAAATAAACTACAACGCCTCAATCCTAGCCAATAAATAATTAGCAATAATCAATTAACAATCATTAATAATTATTCACCTAGAACAAACATGTCCGGGGTGGTAGGGGTGGGGTTTTAGGGGAGGAAATTTCGTAATTATCACTTGGGAAAAGAGGTCAGAAGATGGGGGAGGGTGGGAGGGAAATGGGGGCTATTTATAGCAGCCAATCAGAGATCAGGAGGAGGGTCACGTGACTAAATCTGACCAATCAGAGCAGAGTGGGCTGATGAATCCCACTAGCTACTCATGGGTATTGAACCTTTGGGTCAGTACGCCAATGTTCTCACCCCTGATATATTCAAGCGTCGCCTAGTACCCAGGGTTATTAATCATTAATATTTTAAGGTGGCATCTGTCATGGATATGCAGAAATCGTCAACTACATATGAGTGATCTATTAAGATTGCAAGCTATCAGATATCTTAGCATTCTTGGACTAGGGAGGGCTTTATTCACAGATTCTGTCCTAAAATATGAGTGAAGGATTACCCTGAGAAAGGGATTACTTTTGGATAGCTTAATGGTAAGAGCATTGACGTACAAAGCTGAAGGTCCCTGTTTCAATTTCTGTGTATAAGTCTAATTTTTCAATCTAAATAATTATAATAATTGATCAAAATTGACACCATCCATCAAAAGTGACGGTAACATGGCTCAACGTATGATAACATGAAAGTAGATCTAGTAGTTTTTTTAATTGTCATTCAATTTTTATTCCTATCCATTCCACATTCTCACCCAACTAACAAATATGTTTTATTTTTATTTTATAAATATGGTCAAATCAAATCACTTGTGTAAGGGACAAAACACATTTGCCAAGTTAATCAAATGAAACTTTTTTTTAACAACGGTTCAACTGCTATAATAAGCCAAAGCTACTGTGGATGGACTATACCATGTATATTTAGCACCGCGTCTTACTACCCGTTACGCCTATGTAGTAATTACTCTAATGTATTAGGGTTGAATCGGAAGGAAGTATACCCGCATTTGCGTGGAGCAAGAATAGAATACCCCCCTCACTACACACAACTGGTATCGAACCCTGATCTCCTCATCATTGGCATTTCAGTATATTGTGAGAGTGATGCTTTAGACTATGCCGCCGCTAAATTGGGTTATTCCAGATATTAAAAGACAAACTTGTCGAGGAAATTATAGAAACCAATAACAGTAATCAAATCGCCTTACACAATGGTAACAGATCCGTTTGTAAAAACAGTTTCTCCCCAAATGTTCATTGACCGCAGACTGAGATGTAGGTTACAAGCCGATGATAATGTTTCTCATGTGTTGTGCCTGCCAGCTCCTTCCCGCACTTGCGTAACGATTTAAAACAGGCGAGCCAACTTCTTGTTTACACTTGAGGCGGGCAGCCAATTTGGGTTGAGCTGAAGACAAACAACTGATCGTCACTTTGAGAAATAATGAGAACAAAACAAAGGTTTATAGAGGGGTGGATGTGAAATGCATTTTTTTTATTGTGCATTACGTCTTACTATTTGCCTGGCCCATCAGAATATTCACATTAATGAGGTAAGGATGAGAAGGGCCAAATTGAGCGAAAATGCACACACATGTGCATGGGGGAAGATTGTGAAACTATTTGGCAAAAAATAAATACAATCGAGGTGTATTAGAGCCCCAACCTTTCCGTCACCGGTCATTCAGTCTATTTTAAGAGTGACGCTTTAGTCAGTGTGACCATCAAGGAAGGCGGATGTACTCACTTTATGATTGACCTGGAGAGGTCAAGTGAGTTTTTTTAATACCTTAGAAATTGTTGAAGGAAGTGGACCAAGGAGAACGAGCAATTAATCATCAGGTAGAAGACACTATTTATTTTGTGTAGCTTAATTAACATAGCAGGTGTTAAAAACTATACCTGCACAATCGAATACATATTTGGACTTGGGAACGGCATATAATCTTAATCAAATTACATAATTTATTATCACATAAAAAACCAAGTCAGTAGTATAGAAACCCATACCAGTGTACACGTGGACAAGGCGACAGTCTCATCGTCTCTGGTTTACCGGTGACGTGAAGTTGGGTTTCGAATTCTGGTCTTGTATACTGAGTTTTATTTTCTCTCTCTCTACCTCCACCAAAAAACGGACATACTTATTATAAAATATGTCTCACTTATCTCTTCCACTTAGCAAAATAGATTTGTTTAAGGTCGTTCAAGAATTAAAAATGTATTGCACAATTTTAACAAGTGTATAATTACAAGTTATAAATAGAGATTCAATTATTTCAAATCATTACAGTTCACGAGCTATAAGGGATCAGACTTACTTGCTATTTTGTGCTTTCCATCGGGCTGAAAAACTGTACACAATGAAATATTTATAATATGATAAAGAAATATTTTTTAATGTATAAGCCGTTTAAAAGTGGTAAAATTACATCATTTTAATCATGTATAAATAGTTTTCTTTTTATACCACGATAATTTGAATCTCATTTTGTAGCACACACAATCATTATTTAGAATTAACTTGTTTTTTCACCCAAACTTTCTACTCGTTAATTTTATTAGGTGTATCCGAATCGATCATTGAAAATATAGATTTGAAATCTCTCTTTCATTAAATTTCTCGTTTTGACTTCACATATTGTGGAGTCAACGCCGACTAGCAGAACATAATATTCCAGGTCGAGGCAGAGGGTCAGATAATCCCAAATTATGACACACCCAGCTAAAGCGGACACCGGCTTCCTTACCTACTCGGTATTGCTTTGATGACCCTTCTGCCTCCACCAATGTTAAATTCCCTGCCAAGATGTTATATATTCAAATAACCTTAGTATTTTTTTTTATCGTCGAATGACCTTAACAGATCTCACAGGTTTATATTTACCTCACTAGTGTATACATAAAATTGTTTTGCGAAACACTCTAATTGTTATTTGATTCTTTTTTTTCTTAATATGGTTTTTCACTCTGCCTCAACGCAAATGCGGGAGGATTACCTTTAAATTTGACCTTCCTCATTACTACACCATAAATTTAAGTAGACGGATTCCTCAGGAGGGTGTTAAAGCGCAGTACACACACAAAATAAATATTTTAACCACTCATTAATTTTTTTTTTTAACCTACTCCTCCCTCTCTTCCGTCCCACCGCTACCTTTATTCAAATCATTCTACAGTTTGGCGCGCCTAGTGACCTTGGCAACAAAGGACACAAACGTATAGACCGGAAGTTCTCGTAATTTGTTCCGCTATTACTGACGCTTTTCTTATAAAGAGTGGGATAAGCTACCTGTAAAGTTTGCCTGGTAGGCTATACCCTTATTTTGATCCGGGGGACCAGCGTCCAAATCCCAACATTGAGGAGGGTTCATCTTGCTTCCTCCAGGTGTATACAACTGAATTTATTTAATATATTCACCTTTCTCCTCGTGTTTCCTTATATTTGATAGCTTATGCTAGTTGATTAAATTTTATCATCGAAGAAGAAACACAAAGTTGGAGAGTTATCAAGGTAAAAGTAAATAATGCCTCTGTGTTTCTGTAGATAATTTAACCCCCACTTTTTAAAAACAAGACTTTGTCATTACATGATTTAAAAACTAGCCTCAGCGTGAAGACATTTACTTGTTAGCTAACAGTATCAAACTTTATATAATACTAGCTATTTTCTTCAGCATCACCCATAATCGAACTAGAGTCACTTGTACTTATGGTTCGTCACTCTAACCATTTACAAATAGAGATGGGATGGATTGTAGGTACAGTCCAATTTTAAGAGAAAGAGCATTCACAAAAGTACAAATATGTATATTTTTACTATTGTTAATTGATAGGAAATATTTCAAACGTAACAGCTTCTGATCACACAACTTGACGTAAACATACGTGAAAATAGATAACTGTCAGATAAGACCCTTCCTATTAAAATTGGATTGTAGAGGTAAAGGGAAGGCTGAGAAATGGCAAAATCCTACATTTTAGTCCAAATAAAAGTCGTAAGAAGGGCAAACCTTAATATCCACATTTGTCCACTGACAAATGTTCACTTTATTTTGTCATTACAATATTTTGGCCTTATATTTTACAGTTCATAGCTAGGTTGCACTTGCTATTATAATTCAACAAGTAAAATAGTCATCGCTTAGACTTTAGAGGGTAATATTTTGGTATAGTCATCCCATAGTAGCAGGTCTTTGGAAGAGCCACCGAACGAGACCAGCTGTACTTTGACATTTCTTACATATTAAATAATGATTTCTATTACGATGTTCCAAACATCGCTGTTCATCCTAAAGATATGGCAGTGTCACTTTGATGTGACTCTTAGTCTCTAATTTGTTTATGCAAAGATGGAGCCTTCGGTTTCATTGGCAGGGATGTTGACTATTGTGCCATTTTTGGGGGGATTAAGGGGTAGTGGGGAGGGTGTTTATATTGCGCTCTAATTTGAGTACTGAACTATCAACCTCGTATTTATCCTAGATCGTTGAGGATATGTTTTTAAAACAATGACCGACAATTTGCTAGATACTTTGGCTCGAATGTTCATGGGGTGCGGGACAAGGTGAAGTAAAGGTGATGATTTGTATTTCACTAATGTGATCACAGAACCCTATTATATACTAAGCCCTAGTCAACACATTTACTTTAAGTTGTATTTCTCTATTAATAACTATAACTTATTTACAAATGGTCTTTTTAAAATATCTATTTTTGCAACCACCCTATTGACCATCATTCAAATGAACCTTGGTTTTATTCCGTGGGGTGCTATTAAAGATTCAAGCTCGTCATGTTATCCAATCAGTGAATATCGAGGTTCTCGGGTTTGATATATAGCCTTAGACATATTGTCCTAGTCTTAGTTTTGAAGTATTGTACTAATATAGTTTGCATGTACAAAAAGTGCCTGCTCTATGCTCCAATAAAAAAAAACTTTTAAATCCGCCTTGTGTCGTGCTCAAGGTTCATCCATGACCGACCATAGCTTAACTCATTCGTTAGAAACTAAAATAAATTCGTTTATATGGAGGTCAAGTCAAGCCAAAACGTTGTGAGAACCCGTTTCAGTAACCAAATTGCCTGAAGCATCACCCTCGTGTTAGACTGTCCTGCTGATGACGGGGAGATTGGGGCTAAAACCCGGCCAGGTTTACAGAGGGTGGTTTTTCCTAAATGGTTTCTCGCTTTACTTCTACGAAAATATGGGTAGATTACCTCTAAAATGCTCCCTTCCTCATCACTACCCCATTAGAGTAATATTATAATCAGTGGAGGTTCGTGTTTAGGCACTGCGGAACTGCAGAACCCCCTATTTCCACTTGATATTATCGATAACATTTAATATAATGAGTCCTTTTTTCTTTAATTCTTTCTTTATTTTTGTAGTACAATATATATTCCTTAAGCTTAATGTCAGTACTTCAGTAGCCATCCCCTAGTTTATGAAAAATATACAAAAATCTTTGAATGGAACTGTGCGCTTCACAGTGCCGGCTATGTGGTCTCTGACTTGTGATTATAATACATACATGCATATAGCTAGGGCTCTGCGAGTACTCAGATTTCGATCTTAGAGCCGAGTTCTTCATTAAAGCTCAAGATTGAAATCGAAAGTTTTGTAGGCCCGTCATTTTCGAGCTTCCTCTTGATGTTCGTACAAATCAATTTTAAAACGTAATTTAGATTATATCAGCAGTTTCACTTATAAATCATTTGCTAACAAACAAATTGTTAAAATTAATATCAGATTCCACATTAATAACCTAATTTATTTATTTTATTAGGCCCTTTTACATGTTCTGCCTTCTGACAGGTCCATTCCTTTTGTCAGCGAACTTAGACCGTTCATACACCTTGTCCTCTACCTCCTCCGTGAGCTCCCTTGATACGTAATAAAACTCTAAAACTACTTTCTTTTGAAACTATCCTCGATTGAAGTTTCATTGCCATGAAAATATAATGAAAATATAAATAACTAAGTGGATCACTAAATACTTGAATAGGTACTCATTATTTTTACTATCTTTACATGGTCCCTTTCTTATATTATAATTTTAGTTAAATTTAACATTGAGAATACATATTGATCGTTTTCGAATTTATATTTAAAACTTGTATTAATCCGTTCAACTACAAACAAAATTAGCATTAGTAACTATTTAGTTAAATAATTATGTTGTTTAACCTGTCTAAAATCAGTCTTGATCAATATTGCAATAAATATTTTACCAAACTTACATTTAAATTTAAAAAAAGCCTTTATTGTTTCATATTGTCTAGTGTGATTTTATTTTAACCATCTTATTTTTCATTTTAAAGCGTGAATATCAACTTTTACAAGCATTAAAAATTGAATTGAAATGAATTTGGTAGTAAGATAACTTCTAATGAGAATATACAATATATTAAAGGTATTTACTATTTATAAAAATGAATGTCTTTAATATTTTAAGAGTATGAGTTGTTTTAATATATTTTTAAAATCTCACATTTTAAAGATGTGATACATACATGTTATGTTTATTTTGACTGGTGACATTTAAATACATTATTTTACTTTTAAAATAAATAAATAAATACAGTACAACATTACATAGGTTTAGATGCGCTGTACATCAGAATTATATCAATTTTACAAATCGCTAATATGGGTTTAAGCAGCAATTTTACATAGGCCTATGTGGAGTTGATAAATATCCTTGAAACGCCAACGTTGTAAATGAATAATAAAACTAAAACTACAGTAGTTTTTATAATTGATCATTGGAAAGCTTGCACTCTCCATAATTGTATTGTGGTCAAGGAGATCGAGGTTCGAATCTCGGTCGGGTGAACTGGGGGTGGTTTTTCCTAAATGGTTTTCCACTCTCCCCCCACGCAAATGCGGGTTTACTTCCTCTAATTCAACCTTCCCAATTCCTAATACATTAACGTAATTAGTACTTAAAGCGTATAACCCGAACGGGTAGTAAGACGCGGTGCTAATTATTTAATTTTATTGTGGTCAAGATCGCTAAGGCACTGCGCCATATAACTTTGTCCCAACTATCTTTGATAGAATATGTACACTCGCTATAGTCTAACGACTTATCCTATTAAATTCTACCCGCTTTGGTGGTCGCATGAAGGTGTCGCTCTCGCAATAGACCGGACTTCGATGACGGGGATATAGGGGATTGAATCCTGGTAGGATGTGCTAAGGCTTGTTTTAAAAACTGTTTTTCACTTTATTTTCACGCAAATGCAAATGCGTGTAGACCTCTCGAGTAGCAAGACGTGGTGCTAAAATATCCGATAAAGAACACAACATCCAGACCCTAAATTGTAAATGGCTACACCAGTTACTGAAAAATACCGATTCCAATTTATAAATAGTATTTTTTTTGTTGTTCTCTCCTGAAATCGACCAGGCAGACGTGTTAATGACTCGGATAAGTGTTGGATCTTAGGAAATTTGGCTGGTTTGATTCCCAATAAGACTAAACGTTTTTTTTTATTTTCTTATAAAAATATCCAATCTTCACTTTCTAAACACAGCTTAATTCAGTACATGAATCAAAAACTAGCTTAGGAGAGAAAACCTAATATTTCACGCCTAGCCTTATATTTACTAATTAGAAAGCAGCAAGAACCCATATACGGTACCAATTGTAAATATCGCCATAAAAACTATCTAAATGTGGCGCCCTTAATCATAAAGTTCAATTTTCAAAGAAAGGGTATTTTAGAAAATACAAACTTTTTTGCGGCCAAAATTGATAACATTTTATAATTTTATTTGTGGCATTCTATAGATAAGCCTATTGGTAATATCTATCAACAGTGACAGCTGAATATAGCATAAATTGACATATGAATGAGCAAAAAAAAATTACTAACTTTTATAGCTTTTAGATAGGACCCTTTCTTTGAAAATTGGATTATATTATGTATATAGATAGATGGATGAACTTAGCAAACTATTTTATTCAACGCCTAGTATTGAACTATCATCTCCTGGAATTCTAGTCGGCCTCCCTGACCGTTAGGGGCACTGGTAGAAGTAAATATTCAAATTTATTCAAATGTACACATTTTAAATTTCATTTTATTATTCAAAGACAAACTATATTTTAGTAATACATTGTATGCTTGTAATAACCACTGTGTGTAAGCTTGAAGTAGTTTCAAGGTCACGTAACTCATAAATCATAGGTTGGGTACGGAGAGACGTAACCATGTAATTAAATATCTTGATAGATACCTATCCGAGTCTCGCCTCCTTCCCCCTAGCCCCACCACCTCTTCCTATCTTTAGTATTCCTTTTCATCGGGACACTTGACGTCACTCAACGGAATGGCGCGTCTGTGCTAGCAGTTGAATGAGATTCTTTAGGTTAAGTGGCTGTCGAGTGAAATTGCGCTGTGGTCAGCACGATTTTAGCTTTTTTTTATTGTGACATATATCGTGCGCTTCCTAAATACACTATAACTTGAACAATACGTCTACACCACACATACAACCTTAAAGTCTAGATATTTTATTTTAATAGTTCTGCATTTCAATTATTAGAAATTAAATTGTCATATATCGAGTGGTTTTCCATGTAAAGTCGTGTAAAGTTAATTGTGAAAAAAAACACACATTTAAAATGGCTATGAATGTGCCCAGGTATTCATTACCTCATCAGGCTAGGAAGTGTGTTTGCCTAGTGCACAGATAAGGATGTGCCAGATCCCCATCCTCATGGAAGTTTCACCGCGCTCCTTGAGCCAGGTTGAGTCCATCAACACTGGGATTCGCTAGTGTCAATGTTCGGTGATAAAAGCACTTCCAAATGTTCATTTGTTAAACGACTCACTTTTAACATGTTCATGTTCGTCGTAACCAGACCATTGTAATCTTAATTGGCAGTCTGTGTAAGCTCTTTATGAGGTAGGATTACGTGACAAGTGGGTTGGGTCGCTACCTGAACCTTGCTTTGTGGAAGCCGGCCAATTTACTTAGATGGATATTTGTGTCCTCTCTCTAGTGCAGTGATTCCCAGCCTGTTTCACCTTTCACCCCCTTTGGTAGATAATACATTTCCCATCCCATCCCACACCCTTTTATTTTTTGAAATATATATCTTTTAAAATATGACTTTGTCCCTTCTTAATTTTATACAAAAATCATTGGAACAATGGCACACAAAAAATACAAAATTAGTGTGATGGTTGGCACCGTTTTGTTTTCATCAGTTCTTGAATATTGGGTTAGATGGTTGGCAGAGCACACCGCGAGTCGCTTTTCATCTCCAACCGACAACGCTGTTTAGTTTTTATGAGAGTCAAGAGTTGAAGATTTGGTGGTGTTGCGCGTGGCCGCAATGGTAGCTTAGGGCAACGTTTTTCAAACTGTGCTCCGACATAGTTATCTTAGGCTCCTTGAGGTCATTTTAAAAACCTCTTAATTTGTTTTTCACACTATATAACGACATCAGTAATTAGGATTGCCAATTTTTTCAAATCTGATTAAAGTACATTTGCCAAAGGCGCAGCCAAAATATGTAATGTTTTCCATTTGTTTTATACTTTTCTACTTGTAAATTTGAAAACCCCTGGCTTGAGGGGAGGGTGGAGGGAGAGGGGTGAATCCGAGGATTGCTAGCTTGAAAATAAACACGTGCATGCACCGTTTTGGCCAGTCACCGAATTTATTACAACTGTTAGGCAGGGTTGCCAATACCGCAAGAAATAATTATCTTAATTACTTTGGAAATATGATTTAAATAAGGAATATCTTCAATCATATATGGTTTTTAACGTTATTTCCGAATTGTTTTATGCTCCCTCCCCATGTTGGGAACCACTGCTCTGGTGAAACCATGTTTAATGCCCCTTGATGGAACCTAGTTACACACGTGAGGAAGAAATCAACATCTGTGGCCTAGTGAGTAGAAAGAATAGTCATGCCTCGCGACGGAAGTTGATGACGTCATAGCCCCCCTCACCCCTTTCCCACGCCGTAGTCTGGCGTG
>CABFVZ010001615.1:155259-171165 GCA_902151445.1 Timema monikensis | reverse complement strand
CACCCCTCCCCGCCACCACGACGGAGGGTGTGGGAGGAAAGAGGGGGGGTGGGGATGAAAATAGGGGGGGGGGGGGGGGGGGAGGTAGGGGGAGGAGAATTTATTAGTAATATTTAAACCAATAATATTAATTAGAAAAAAGAATTTTTCGGTAAAATTACCTCAAAAATGGTTAAAAACTACTTTATTCTTTTTGTTGGCTTAAATTAGTTTGTCAAAGATCATTGACAATAAACTTTCTAATCATTAATACCGTGGCTTAATGTGGATAATTTTAGTGCTTTTTGTTGGTTTTAATTAGATTTTACGCTATCAAGAAAATATAGGTGAGTTCTGAGGGCTATGTTTTGTTTGTATTTAAAATGGTAAATATTTTTTAATGTCGTATTATTGTATTTTTATTAGTAATGTGTATCTTGGAAATATGACGTAATAAAGATAATATGATTTTTCTTTAAATCTCAGCATCCAAAAATTAGTTATATCCACCCATTTACAAACCAGATACAGAATAAAAGCTTAAATTTTTGACCAGTGTAATTACTAGGCCTATTATTATATAACATACACTTTTTCCTTAAAATTGCACAGTTTCCCCTTGAGAGTATTTTTTGAATGTATTTCTTTGGTTATAAACTTTTTTGTTGATGGTTAAAAAAACTTACTTTGTTTTTATATACAAGTTAGTAAACTTTCAAAAGGTTTTAAACAATATTTTCCTTTCTTCTCAAAGTAGATGGTATATTTCATAGCTATGTATTCATTTAGGAACTTAATTTTATTGGTAATTATTTTCCAAAGAAAAATTATAATTGGTCCTTTTGTATAAAAGAACATTTTATTTTTATTTTGAAAGGCTGAGTTTTCTATTTAAATAAATGTTTCCAAGTCATTCACAATGAACACATAATAATTCATTTTATAACTGAACAAGTTTTCAATGTCATTTTATTGTTAAGTTTCACAAAATAATATTTCTCTAAGTTCTTCTGAAAAATTGTGTTACTTATTCATTAAGGTTGAACTAATCTTTGTATTAAATAAACATTTTATGCGTGGTACAATGCTATTTTGTGCTAACACAGGAACCCAATACAAAAGTGCTATTTTGTGCTAACACAGGAACCCAATACCAAAGTGCTATTTTGTGCTAACACAGGAACCCAATACCAAAGTGCTATTTTGTGCTAACACAGGAACCCAATACCAAAGCGCTATTTTGTGCTAACACAGGAACCCAATACCAAAGTGCTATTTTGTGCTAACACAGGAACCCAATAACAAAGTGCTATTTTGTGCTAACACAGGAACCCAATACCAAAGTGCTATTTTGTGCTAACACAGGAGCCCAATACCAAAGTGCTATTTTGTGCTAACACAGGAACCCAATACCAAAGTGCTATTTTGTGCTAACACAGGAACCCAATACCAAAGATCTGGTATGCGTTGCAGAAGTTCAGAGATTCCACATGGGTTGATTTTCCAAAATATTAATAGCGCCAAAATTGTGGAAAGGTTAGTTACATGTTCCTATAGGATTGATATAATACATTTTAGGTTTTCTAGTCAAAAATATTACTGATAGAAATTGTAAAATTGGCTCATTTTTGTTTACGTTTTTTGTTGGACGTTGCAGGGTTGACCAAATGTTTCGGTAAAAAAACACAATTTCCTCCAGTTATTTCTTAATTTAATATACTCATGGTGATTTATTAGGCCAATAAAAAAATAAATAATAGTATAACTGTAGGCCACGTTTAACTGATAAATCAAGCCTAGTACTCAAGAATAGTTCTACCAATCACTAGCAATGGACTATGCCAACTTTTAGTGAACAGATTTCATCAATAACTTCTCAAGGTGAAAGTAGATGGAAATAGATTGAAAGGGTCGTCGCCATTAGCAGAAACCACTTAAGTTTAATTATTACTATCCTTTGAAACAAAATGTCAAAAATATATCGTGCTAAAGTAAATCGAATTGCATCCAGAAAATTGTTGGAGAATCATTAGGAGTTTAAGGTATGCATCAAGCTGCGTACAGCCACGTATCACCTATATAACTCTATTACTAGAACCATAAAGTCAGTCAGATATTTACAGTAATAATAATAATAATAATAATAATAATAATAATAGTAATAATAACAATACGACAAACATTCTATATCTATATTAAATCGATCTGCACTTTGCTCGTTAGATTAGGTTAGGCTAGATTGGGCTATGCAACATTTTACTGTGGATTTGATGGAATTATAATTTAATGCATCTTTCTGAACATACTTTTGTATGTACAACCTTCCAATATTATTTTATTTCTTAGACTTCAATCACTCAGACACAGCTCAGGTGGCAGTGAAATGTATTTGTTCACTCCTTCGGATGCAGCTCAGGTGGCAGTGAAATGTATTTGTTCACTCCTTCGGATGCAGCTCAGGTGGCAGTGAAATGTATTTGTTCACTCCTTCGGATGCAGCTCAGGTGGCAGTGAAATGTATTTGTTCACTCCCTCGGATGCAGCTCAGGTGGCAGTGAAATGTATTTGTTCACTCCTTTGGACGCAGCTCAGGTGGCAGTGAAATGTATTTGTTCACTCCTTTGGACGCAGCTCAGGTGGCAGTGAAATGTATTTGTTCACTCCTTTCGGATGCAGCTCAGGTGGCAGTGAAATGTATTTGTTCACTCCTTCGGATGCAGCTCAGGTGGCAGTGAAATGTATTTGTTCACTCCTTTGGACGCAGCTCAGGTGGCAGTAGAATTGCATCTCCCCCTCTTCGAGACAAAACTTAGTAAAGGGGTGATACTTGACACTCAGCTCAATACATACCTTTCCAAGCATCATCCTATTTACGTGGTTTTTAAATGTGTGCCAAAATCTTAGGAACAAATGAATCGCGTTAATCTAGTAATTAATATAAATTACCCCACTCTGTATAGTAGAAATAATTGTAGATATTTGATCACGTAACTTCGCGTAACTAATGTTTCCGACAGGAGGAAAAGTACGTGTTATTATCAGCATCTATTTTTTGCACCCGGTTTAATAGATCGATTTGTCGATCTAGCTATTTTATATTCATAATCTACTCGGAAGTTTTGGCATTGTTCCATGCCATCAGTATTAGTATTACGTGAGTTCTAAGAAGTGGTTCAAGAACGGTGACATTGCTCACAAGGCTCTTATGCACGGATCCTGCCAATTACATCATGGTGGTAAACGTTACTCAACCTCTTAAAATAAACACTTAATCTATAAAACGATATTATCTATACTAATACAATGAGGATAATGTCGATCTGTCATAAGCAATGTGTAATATCTGCCGTACCAGAGATCTAAAATTTAGAGAGAAAAAAAGGAAATAATATTATCCTTTATGTACGAACGTATGTACCTTAAAGCAAGAATTTTAAAATTTTGATAAGAGATTTTAAAATTAATTAGAAACCATATAGGGTCTCAGACAAGGCAGAGCTTAAAGACACCTTACATGTACAATAAATCAACTTACTTTCGAACTCCTTAATGCCATAGAGTAGTTAAGTAAGTAAGTTTTTTCGTACTTTCGAACTCTTAATGCCATAGAGTAGTTAAGTAAGTAAGTTTTTTCGCACTTTATGTTTTAATTACCTGGATTTTGTTCAGTATATTCACACTGGTGAAGTGAGAGTAAAAGAAAGGTAGATATTTTTTTTTACATGTGTATACATTTAACTGTAGAATATAGTTGAAGCTTCAGCGTATTTGGATGTAGGTGGAGTAGGAAAAGACTAAAGAAAAATTATCTTAGTAAATAAGGTCTGTTATTCCACCCTTTACCTCAACGTAACCGTTGACTAGAGTAAAGTGAATGCCACCAATGCCTCTGTTCCCGTGCTCGCCGTGTGGATATTATATATATAACGGAAATCTTTAAACTTGGGGGGGAATGCCAGGCCTCCACCGTGGTTCGGATTCCACGTTAAACTGTAGGTCCTTCATTTCATCTAACAATCACCCTTCCATTACACATTTAGCGTAAGTGCGTATAACCCGAATGGGTAGTAAGACGTGGTGCTAATAATAATAATAATAATAATAATAATAATAATAATAATTTAAACTTGGAAATTGCTGTAATACTCTGTGTATGTGGTGATGTTCCTCTTTTATCTAACAGAGTATCTTATTTCGTTTATGTTCTTTGGAAGAATGTGCAACAATGTCTATTATCTCGTTTCAAATATTTTACGAGATTTAAGTAAATATCTTTTTTATTTACAATAGTGAGAAAGTCTCTGCTGGGCAACCCCACCCACCTTTTTTAAAAAAACAAATGGTCCCTTTTATAAAAAATATATATAAATTTGATTGTGGATATAACTTAGAATAAAAAATCACGTTAGAAAATTATGAAGCTTATCTCCGTCGGTAGTACGTCCACCTACGGAGTTAAGGGTCCCGGGCTCGATTCCTGGCATGGATGAGAAATTTATTGTTGTTAGAATGTGGGTTTATCCTACCACAGTGATGAATTGACGGCCATGGGAGTGATTTTTGGTCTGTCCTAGATTTAATATTACAGTAATTAGCACAAAGGCGTATAACCCGATCAGGTAGTAAAACACGTGGTGTTAAATAAAGAAAAAAAAAGAAAAAAAAAACCCCAAAAACCTAAAATGGCATCACGTAACATAATTGGCGAGCCACTACTGTATTAGTTAGGTCCGGGTTACAGATATATCCAGATGAACACTAACAATATGTGCATTTGTGCACAGCATGTCTACATCAATATTCCACCTCCACAATCATAACACACATATAGGCCTACATTTTTAATCACTCTTTTTTATGTCCTTTCTCGACAAATGTATTTTATAATATATTTTCTCCCTTTTGTTCAAGTGTAATGAATTAGTTTTATAACAATTATCAAAACATAGTTTTTAGGTCCAAAGTTCAATTCCCTTGTTGAGATGTCATTTTTTAATCTAAATAATATGTAGCTGAGGTTATAACCATAATTAACAAATACTCATATTCGACATCATGTAGAGATAATGTTTAAATACTTAACATCCGCCCCCCATTTCCCTCCATCCTATTATTTTGGCATATCTGTATATAGCTCACTTAGTATAATTAATATTAATATTTTTATTAATTACATTAGTATGTTAATAATTAGAAATATCTAAAGCAGAGGTAATGTACCCAAATTTTTGTGGGGAGACAAAGGGAAACCATTTAGAATGATACACCCTTTGCTTACCCATTCAGGATTTGAACCCTGACCACCATATATCTATACTTATAAAATAACATGTCCCGACTGACTGACTGACTGATTCATCATCGCCGAGCACAAACTATCAAGGCTACAAGCATGAAATTCGGACTGTATATTCATTTTGTTATGTAGGCACCCACTAAGAAAGGATTTTAGAAAATTCCACCCCAAAGGGGTCAAAATAGGGGATGATAATATGTATGATAATATGTATGAAAGTCCGTCATTTTGAAAGTTACATAAACAAAATTTTGTATTTCGGTTATTGACGTAAAACAAATAAATACGTGTTTCAGGAATTTTGGAAATTTTATTTAATAAGGGATGAAAAAGGGGGTGAAAGTTTGTATCGGACTTGCATTATTTTTAATCTGAGGTCAAGTTATGGTCATCAACGTAACGTAATATTTTGAATTAATCTGTAAATACATATGTATATTTTCGTATTTGTATATAATAAACTTCCACGCGAGCAAAGCCGCGGGCAACAGCTATCTAGTCGTTAAATAAACTAAATGAGTTTCGTGTCTAGATCAAGTTAAGGTTAACTTTAATAATAAACCTATGGCTTAGTTCGGTCCCTCACAGTTTTCATTCTTAATAGCCAGATAAGACTGTCTTCCTGCCAACTCCCATCCCCCACTTTTCCTATCCTGATGAAGATAGGTTTTTTGGTTCTCAACGGAACGGAACGGTAGCATCAGCTTTCACCTTTTCTTCAGCGACACAGACGCTATCTTACAGATTTTTCTCAACATTAACTCTGTTCAAACCCCGTTAAGTTAAGATGCAACCCACTTCGCAGAATACCTTTGACTTCAACGACGTTGAGGAAGCGTTCCCAAGATTTATACCACCATCTTATTATTCACATAAATCACTGGTTTTCCCAACCAGGAACCAATCCCACCGCCAGAATTTGGCAACGCTGATAACGATGAGATCTGAATCTGTATTTGTATGACGTCACGAGGAGAGAGAGAGAGAGACCCAGTCCAAGGCCACAAGACGGTGCTGAAAGGCGACTTCGGGTTCCTGCCAAATATGGTGCGCCCGGTGCCTAAAACTCGGAAACAAGGTCGGCCCCAAACATCGTGAAATCCGTGTCTGTCAAAACAGCACTACGCTACCGCCGTGACTGATTGCGGGTGACTAACTAACTAGACAACGACAAGTATCTACCTAACGAGGACTTGAACCACTGAGTCTTCCGGCATCCTTGTCTGATTCATTTGTCCCTGAGGCCCTCTTCGGTGGGAGCACGGACTAAAGAAGAGGTGGGCAAAATATTTTTTCCTATATAACGAATGAAAAGTTAAATTCGTCACAACATGTAACTAATTGAAAAATTAAACTTGTTCAATTGAACATTTAATTTAATTAGAGGTGACCTGGTGGTCTAGGAGTAAGGTGTCAGACTTCTATGCTGGCGGCCGGGGTTCAATCCTCGGTCCCGGCAAAGATTTATCTGATTACCAAACCCTTCCTTCACCTCTGACAAGACATCTTGTGAATGTGGGGAATGCCAGGCTTCCACCGTGGTTCGGATTCCACGTTAAACTGTAGATCCTTCATTTCATCTCACAATCACCCTACTATTACACATTAGCGTAAGTGCGTATAACCCGAATGGGTAGTAAGACGCGGTGCTAATAATAATAATAATAATTTTATTAAAGAGTAAAAATATCAATCGCAGATTTTTAACCAATTTTTAGTTAGTTATTATAAATGATAATAAATAGTGATTGAATTATTTCAAATCATTACAGTTCACGAGTTATAAGGGGTCTAATTTACTATTTTATTCTTTTCATTTACCATTGTTAAGTAATTAATGTATGAGGTTAAAATTTAGTATAACTAGACATTCATATGAGAAGTAGAAAATTATATATTTATAATAATCATTTTGTTAAAGAAAAATAATTTTTGATAAATAAGCATTTAAAAGTGGTAGAATTACATCATTTTTAATAATATAAAAGTATTGTTAGTTTAATATCCCCAATAATTTGATTGTCTTAGTTTGTAGTACTCGTTGAGTGAGTGTCGTTATTTAGAAATTCTTTTTTTAACCCAACTCCACTCGTTAATTCGATTCATATGTCCGAATGGATCATTGCAAATATAAATTTTTAATTTATATTTGATGGAATTTCTTCTTTTGACTGTACTGTACGTATTGTAGAGACAACCCCGACTAGCAGAACAGCATATGACCGACTGAGGCAGAGGGTCAGATAATCCCAACTAACGGCACACCCAGGTAAAGCGGACACCTTCCTTATCTGGTCGGTGTTGCTAAAATGGGTTGAGACATTGCTACATGCTGTCTTTTCCAAGAAAAAACTCCCTTACCCCCGACTATGTTGAATGCCCTGCCAAAATGTTATAAAATCAAAACATCTGTGTATTTATATTGATCGAATAACCTTAAAACAAAATACACAGTTTGAAAAAAATGTTTTTTCATGATATGTACTCTTTGACTACTGAGCTACAATTGTTTCAGACATAAATGATTAAAATAATTCAGAATTAAAATTTGAGACAATTTGATGATCCTTTTGTCTGACAAGTTGCAGAAATATTGGTTAAAAATCTTAACTCAATGTAGGCCTACGACCAGAATACTTATACTGACATGCAGGTAATATGAGGTTACAAACCAGTACACGCCGCAAGAATTTTTTTATTTTTCTGTAAGAGTTTGCGATCTAAAATTCACCACACACTTGTGGATAATTCACTACGTGTGGTGATAGGTGACATGGTTGCCCAACCCGGATCTAAAGCGTCACTCTCGCAATAGACTGGACTGACAATGAAGGGGAGATCGGGGTTTGAATCTCAGTCGGTTGTACTGAGGGTGGTTTTTATAAATAGTTTTCTACGCTCCCTCCACGTAAATGTAGGTACACTTCCCCTAAAATTCTACATTCCTAACCCTTAACACATTAGAGTAATTATTAATATATTCGTACAAGCTGAACGGGTAGTAAACGTGGTGATAAAAAAATATTGTGGGCCTATTTTATAATTAATACAACTTTAACAACATTCCTTGAAAACTTCGATGAATAAAGGATAACCTTGTTTTAATTTAAAATAGTTAGAAAAAACTACTGTTGTTGACCTGGTGGACTAGGGGTAAGGTGTCAGACTTCTGTGCTTGAGGTCCGGGGTTCAATCCTCGGTCCCAGCACAGATTTATCTGATTACCAAACTCTTCCTTAACCTCTGACAAGACGTGTATTAATCACAACTTGTGAATGTGTGGAATGCCAGGCCTCCACCGTGGTTTTGATCCCACGTTAAGCTGTAGGTCCTCCATTTCATCTCACAATCAACCTACCATTACACATTAGCATAAGTGCGTATAACCCAAACGGGTAGTAAGACGCGGTGTTAATAATAATTTTATGTGGGATCCAAGTTTGTTGAATTAAACCTAGTTTCATTTTAATGAGAATGATAGGAGAAAGTTAATTCAATATCACGTGATTAAGAACACTAAATATGTGTATGATATTAAAATATATTACGGTGGGATGGAAGGGGATGCGAGAAAAAAGACCTGTGTTTTTTTCCAGTTTTTATGGCAAAACATTTTTTGGGCCAAAATAAATATAATACTGATACAGTAGAAACATAGAGTTTAATTTTCTTTACGTGATGATACCAACAGTTATTAAATACCTGTGAAGGGTGTCCTGGAATTTTTACGTCAACTTTATCTATTCATTTAAAAAATTTGTCATATAATGCTCTTATGTTCATATCAGATATTCAACAACTGTTGATATCACCAGGTGAGGAAAATTGAACTCTTTAAAGTTTTTACTAGAGCAATATTCGCAGGGGCGCCCGCAGAGGGGCCCAGGGTGTCTAATTGCCCTTCCCCCCCCCCCCTTAAATATTAGAAGTAGGCTAACCCCTCCCAATAATTGTCTTAACTGTCGCTCAAACAATTCCCCCAACCAACAGAGAATTATATAATATAACTAGAGTCTGTTCATGATAGGGTTTTATTTGTATGGCAGTTCAAAAATCATTAGGTTTAGGTTTTTGGTTGCCAACACTTGTAAAAGATCACTTTTTGGTTATAAATGTTAAAAATTTTAATTACTTGTTATACTTTACATTAAAAATAACGTAGACGTAAGTTTTCTTACACTGTTTCATAACTTTTAATAATATATTTTACCCAATCTGAAACAATATTTTAAACATAATTGGAAGTACTTATTCTCTGTTTTGGGACGTTATCTATGATGTGTATTATAGTGCATGCAATAATACCTTTTAATACAGGCATAGTATTTACTTGGAAAAGAGAAAATACTTGTCATTAAATATATATATATATATATATAATTATTTTATGATTATGTTATCGTATATCGAAATATTTAACTGAATAAAATATTTCTATCCGCTGCGTGGGTGCATCATTGTAAAGAACTTGTTTCCGTCATTTTCAATCAAATGGTTTACATTTGTTGGTCGCCATATTGAAGCTATGTTCGCTAGGCCTTTTGTAAAATTATGTGGATAGTAATTTTTTTAATTTGAATAAAACGATAAATTAGCTTTGTGTCCGACCTTAAATAAATATATAAATACTATCGGCCAAAATTACTAAGGTCAACTGTGATATTTATACATTACCATACGTTATCCAAAGTGACATACAGTAGCTCCGTGACTTCTTTAGTGCTGACTGACAGCTCACAGTTAACAAATGACGGCTTTGAAAAGTTACCAGACCAAATTATGTATCCCTACGCCGAACCAAATGATCTGCAAAAACATGTGTTTAGCAGCTGTCACTTAAATATTAGAAGTAGGCTAACCCCTCCCAATAATTGTCTTAACTGTCGCTCAAACAATTCCCCCAACCAACAGAGAATTATATAATATAACTAGAGTCTGTTCATGATAGGGTTTTATTTGTATGGCAGTTCAAAAATCATTAGGTTTAGGTTTTTGGTTGCCAACACTTGTAAAAGATCACTTTTTGGTTATAAATGTTAAAAATTTTAATTACTTGTTATACTTTACATTAAAAATAACGTAGACGTAAGTTTTCTTACACTGTTTCATAACTTTTAATAATATATTTTACCCAATCTGAAACAATATTTTAAACATAATTGGAAGTACTTATTCTCTGTTTTGGGACGTTATCTATGATGTGTATTATAGTGCATGCAATAATACCTTTTAATACAGGCATAGTATTTACTTGGAAAAGAGAAAATACTTGTCATTAAATATATATATATATATATATAATTATTTTATGATTATGTTATCGTATATCGAAATATTTAACTGAATAAAATATTTCTATCCGCTGCGTGGGTGCATCATTGTAAAGAACTTGTTTCCGTCATTTTCAATCAAATGGTTTACATTTGTTGGTCGCCATATTGAAGCTATGTTCGCTAGGCCTTTTGTAAAATTATGTGGATAGTAATTTTTTTAATTTGAATAAAACGATAAATTAGCTTTGTGTCCGACCTTAAATAAATATATAAATACTATCGGCCAAAATTACTAAGGTCAACTGTGATATTTATACATTACCATACGTTATCCAAAGTGACATACAGTAGCTCCGTGACTTCTTTAGTGCTGACTGACAGCTCACAGTTAACAAATGACGGCTTTGAAAAGTTACCAGACCAAATTATGTATCCCTACGCCGAACCAAATGATCTGCAAAAACATGTGTTTAGCAGCTGTCACTTCTGACGGTCAAAATTTAAGTATATACCTAAATGTTGACTGTCAGAAGTCAGCTGTGAGCTGTCAGTCAGCACCAAAGAAGCCACGGGGCTACTGTATGTAAGCTGTTTAATAAACTAATTACTAGCGCCCGCCACCTGGCCACCTTCTAGCTTTAGGGTTGATAGTTTGGTGCATTCGTGAGAAATTCCAACAGCATTTGCCATTCAAATTGTCAAGGTCAATTGTCCACCCACTAATTTGGATAAATTTGGGTATGGTGTATCTTATTTTTCAGGAGACAAGAATTGACTTAAAAAGCATATTTTGAGGCTTCAATTTAATACATTTTACCGAGGGATTATCCCCAGAACCGCCACCTTACCGGGGGATTTTCCATATCCCCATTTTACCCCCACCCCCTGAAGAAAAATTATACAGGTGACCTTGAATATTTGACTTATTCTGACAAAAAAAAAATTGGATTCAAAAGTGGCAAAAAGACTGGCCTTTCTCACGTCCCCATCCATCCCACCTTTATGGTTATTAAGATAAAGATGCAGAGTTATGTAGTATGCACTGTACTTAAACGCGGCATATACCTCTTTTTATTTACCATCTAGTTTTTCCCACTGTTCCACTAATGACCACCACACCCTTTCCCTCCTATCCTAGCTTATTACAAT
Organism: Timema monikensis; assembly: GCA_902151445.1. Lineage (NCBI taxonomy): Eukaryota > Metazoa > Arthropoda > Insecta > Phasmatodea > Timematidae > Timema > Timema monikensis. The sequence continues at coordinate 159,468 of CABFVZ010001615.1, read as the reverse complement.
ATCCTGTTCATAAAAGAAAGCTTCGCCTTATTTCTCCTGTCCTGTATGTATAGACTTAGGCTGAAGGGAGCGTGAGTAATTTCACAGTTTTTATAGTATTACTTTTTTTTTTTTGCCAAAATAAATAAAATATTTCTCCAGTAGCAACATAGAGTTTGGTTTTCTGCACAAGTTAATATCCTCAGATCTTTAATATCTGTAAAGGAGGTTCTGGAATTTTGTCAAAAAATTTTCTCTTTATTTAAAAAGTTTTGACAGAATTCCAGGACACCCTTAACAGATATCCTAGATCTGTTGATATTAGCATGTGCAGAAAACCAAACTCTATGTTGCTACTGGAGAAATATTTTATTTATTTGAGCCAAAAAATGTAAATTCTATAAAAACTGTAAAAATTCTTGCGCTCCCTTCGGCCGCACCTTAATACTGTTAGCTCTCTTTCGGTACCTAGCCATAGAATCTGTACTGGACGCAACCAACATTTGTATCTGTGGCTATGACATATATTGACTTTCTGCATATGTACAGACCTATTACTACTAGATTGTCCATTCCTACCCATTGACTATGTACCAAGTGCAGCCCAATTTTTTTTTTTCTGTGGTTGTGACTTCACATGACTTGCCGCACCTGTATGAACCTAATACTACCAGACTGTTCATGCCTAACCATTGACTGTGTGCTAAATACAGCCAACATTTTCGTATATGTTGCTATGAAATAACTTGATCTGCTGCACCTGTATAGACTTAATGCTACTAGAATGTTCATACCTACCCAATGACTGTGCTAGACTTGGCCAGAATTTCTATGTGAATGTGACATCATTTTACCCCACTAGCCATATGCAAATGTTTGGCCGAATTGTCTAAAGCGCTACTCTCGCAACAAAATAGACTGTGCCGATGATAGGGATATTGTGGTTGGACCTCAATCGGGTGTATTGAGGAAGGTTTTTCCTAAATGGTTCCCCACTCTCTCTCCCCACGACAATGCGGGTACACTTCCTCTAAATTCAACCATCCTCATCCCTAACCCATTAGTGCAATTAGTACATAAACGTATAAGTCGAATATGTAGTAAGTAGCGTCACTAAAAATAATACAAAATAAATCCATTGTTTTCAAACACATTCTTCTAGACCATAGAGAAATGTGTTATTCCTTTTTCTATGTCTAGACCTTTGTACCCGCTTACCGTATATGATTACTAGAGAGAGGATTTTGCCTCTTAGTCCTTTATTTTCCTATGATCGTAAGACATAGGCAGTTTAGATCTATATGAACTTCATACGAGAACAATAAGTTAATTGTATGGTGTCATTAATTGCCTATTTTGCCTATCTTGCCTAGTTTTATAAATAATCACCTCAATGCTTCTATTTAGGCTTTAACCTTTTTATTTTACATACGGTGTGAATTTTCTGCATAAAGAGAGTCCAATTTCTTAGAAATTGCAATTCGTGACATGATTGTTTGGATTTTACTTATCTGCCTGCTTATTTTAAACATTTTTGGTGTAAAAGAATCAGCTCTCTAACGATTACATAACTTCTTACGACGCCTGCACTCCTATTATAACGCTTTTCCTTGCTATGTTAACTGGTTATTCCCCCACCCTTCAATACACATGTAAGATGTTTCCGTTCTTAATTTATTAGATCCCAAACGGGTAATAAGACGTGGTGATAGGCAAAAAATAAAATAAACCTGTATTGGAATAATGATCTCTGCCATTACGAAAAACCTGTGAATTAACTACTACGAGTCATATAACCCGGGGCTTTTCAATCTATTTTCATCGGCGACCCCCTTTGGACCAGACACATTATTTCACGACCCTTCACTCAATGAAATAAATGCAATTGGTAGTAACACTGTGTATAGTCGATTTACCAGTTTGCGTGAACCCCGTTTGATGGAACCTTTTTTTTTTTGCGCAAACCCTGTTTGAGTGAAAAAATAAAGTAGGTACCTTAAATATAAGTAAATATTATGCTTACTAAAAAATATTGTATGAAAATATCAAAAATGAAAATTTCTTCAAATACTTTATCATACTAAAATTTGTGTCTCTATAGTATATTGACATATGGACGTTTTATCAACATATGTTGTGTAGTTACGTTTTTATTAATTGTTCAGCTGTGATATCATCTGCCACTATAGATAGATGGGACTTAAAGACTGTAATAATTATTATTCTATCCAGCCCTTATGTAGATTTCAAATTATAAGTTCAAAAATTCATAATAATATATTATATTTTAATCTTATTTTTGGCTATGGACCTGAAAGGTATTGAAATACTCTTATGTATTGCTCTAGCCCAGACAGGCGTTTGAAATATTCATTACTCGCAAACGCAAGTTTCTAAGATATCAAATGTGTCAACTTAGAATGAAGTTCTTGCATTGATATTTTCATAACATGAAAGTTTGATAGGTTTGTTGGTAAATTATTATCAACGAAAACCTTTTTTAACAATACATTTTTGTATAATATTATAAGAAATATAATGTAGCTGATATAATAATTATTACCATTACACAATAAGTTTAAATGTATTATAAAAAAAAGTAAGAAATGTATTAATATGTATCAAAATGTAGACTATAATATTATTGTTAATATACACGTGTTATAAATAACATAAAATAAACTATAAAGGAAAACAAGTGTGTTTGTGTTCATTGCATTACATCTACAGTTCTTTAACTTATTTGAAAAATAGAATATTAAAAGAAAACATACAAATAATTATAAAGTACATAAATTTTTCAAACAATATTAATTTAGTATCATCGTAATCTTATTCCGGTATTGATAGCGCGATTTATAATTTCATTCAATTTAAATATCTTGAATAAGGCCGATTAGGTTAGTTATTTGGTTCCACAGTTTTATTTTTTAAAAAAGTTGGTAAAAGGGACGTTGACCAAATTAGATTTATTTTAAGTTATTATTTTATCATTTAAACCCTACTGTTTCAGTTACATTAATGAAACATTAAATAATTACAATACATATTGATCGTTAAAAGTTAATAGATTTACATACCAATAATTATGATCCTACAATAATAATTCAAACAAGAAAGAAAGTCTTGACCAAAAGAAGAACTAATGTTGTTTAGTGTAGTCCTGCTATCTGTGAGCTGAAATACTAAACTATTTCTGTCCATAGAAGAGAGGTGCTGATGGCTCTACAGGTAATAATAAGTCTTTTAATTGATGTTTTTTAAACGCCAAAAAGAACTGCTTCTAATTTAAGTTTGTATTGAAACATTAAGGTGGACTGAAAGAATATGGAAGCTTAGGTCAGCATTTTTACAGTTATCATAGCAAAATTATTTTTAGTTTGGATAAATAAGATATTCATTCCTCCAGTATTAAAGTTTAGTTTAACTTTCTACACATGGTAATTTCGATATTTCTTGGTTATATATCATGAGTATGATGGCATTTGATGATAATTTTTTTAAATGAAGAGAAAATATTTTGTTCAAATTACGCGATTCCCATGATAAACATTTAAGGACTGTTGAATTTACTATGTGTAAAATACTAATCTAATTCTTTTGTTTAAATGCATAACTATTTAATTTTATTAAACCAGAAAAATCAGTTGTATTAAAAGAAATAAAACTTATTACTTTAATTCTTGTTCTTTGTCCACCCAATTAAAGGTTGGAATGTAGGTGACGTGGGAAAAGGCCAATTTTCAAAATTTTTGTAGCAAAACTTTTTTTGGCCAAAATAAAAAAAATATTGCTTCCGTTATAATATAGAGTATAATATTCTTAACACGGTGATATCAACAGTTGTTGAATATCTGTCTTGAATATTGTGGCAAACGTTTTAAATGAAGTGAAAAAGTTGTTTTTAAATTCCACAACCTTCTTTACACATATCCAACCACTTTTGATATCTCCCTGTGAAGAAAATTATATCATACTAGCCCCCTTCCCCGTAAAAAAATATTGTAAAGAATCCTGTAAAACAAAGCTTCAAATCATCCATCATGTCAATATAAAAACAAAACTTTTGTTTTACTTATTTTTTTTTTGAAAATACAGTCCTACCATCAATGTATAGCCCCCTCCCTCTTTTTATCCTCCCTCCTATTTTCATCTCATTACTCTTTCCTCACCCCTACCCCCCCCCCCCACCTTCACCAACCCCACTTTCCCTTCAACAACTTTTTTTTT
>CABFVZ010001615.1:122792-142200 GCA_902151445.1 Timema monikensis | reverse complement strand
AGGGTGATTGTGAGATGAAATGAAGGACCTACAGTTTAACGTGGGATCCGAACCACGGTGGAGGCCTGGCATTCCCCACATTCACAAGATATCTTGTCAGAGGTGAAGGAAGGGGTTTGGTAATCAGATAAATCTTTGCCGGGACCGAGGATTGAACCCCGGCCGCCAGCACAGAAATCTGACACCTTACCCCTAGACCACCAGGTCACCCTATTTATTAAATTAAATTCCATATATATAATTTTAGAGTACTCTATCTAAGTCTTAACTTATAATAATTTTTTTTTGTCACAACGTCTTAATAAAGGTTCAGGTCGCACGCATAAAAATGTACTAATTCCGTTAATTTGCCAGGGATGAGGAAGGTTTGTATTTTTTGAAGAGGTATACCCACATTTGCTTGGATGGAGTGTGGAAAACCATTTAGGAAAAATACAACCTAAGTACACCCAACTGATATTAAAATCCTAATTCTCTGGTCAGATACAGTCTGGTCTATTTCGAAATAAGAATAAGATGTACCTATGATTGCGTGGAGGGAAGCTGAAATTTTATTTCACAAAAAAAAAAAAAGAAAAAAAAATCTCAACACATCACACCGGGATTAAAATCCCAACTATCCTTGTCATTATCATTCCAGTCTATTGTGAAAGTGGCGTCTTAGACCATGTGATCAGCAATGCGTGATTTTAACTACAAGAACAATGGTGGGTAAAAAATACAAACTACTAAATGCTTGTACTAAACCTATTGTAGATAATATAATAAAATTTATTAGATTATCTCCAATCCAAAAATATTAATTATTAAATTTAATTTCAACGCAATTACCCCTATCGGTTGATGCACGGAACAATCGTCAAGATCATATAGCCTGATGTACCGGATATGGGGATGTTTGGGTTCAAATCTTGGGGGGAAAAGGTAGTGGATGTTTCTAGTTATGATTTTTCCTATGTATCCACGAAAAATGTGGGTACATTTATTTTATATTATATCTTCCTCAATCCTAAACCATTATAGAAATTACTTGTACGTTTTGAAAGACGAGACGAATAACACAAATAAATAATCCTATTGCACTCCAGGCTGTCCTCAGATAAGGTTCTTTTCCTTAAGTTGTCACAGTTCCCATGGGGTTATGTAGGGGGAAAAAGGGGGGGGGGGGTAGATCTTTATAATCCATAAAGTGGAGGATGGCGTAGTGGTTATTGCAAAGGAACCAACTGCGTCACCGCGTCTCATAGTACTTTTCGTCGAGAGTTGCTGCTCACAGCGAATTGCCTCTCGTTCCAACAAACATTCTCACAAACAATCGTGTTGCCACTCCCCTCTACTGATGTTCTTATACTCGGATACAACCTGTGAGGGGATTGCAGTCTTAAAACAGGTTAACAACGTTGTCACGTTTCACAATACTTCGTCTCGAGAGTTGCTGCTCACAGCGAATTGCCTCTCGTTCCAACAGCATTCTCACAAACAGCGTTGCTATTCCACTCTTCTCATAAATCATCATCATCAAATGATTCCATTCTGTGTCTGGTTCATTTTTGTTTAATGACTCCATCTCCCTCTACCCTTCAACCATTCTTCCTCCTCTAAACTGCACACTTTCCTGTAATATGCTCCTTCCATCTCTTTATTGACCTACTTTGAAGTATTTTTCCTAAATACTTTTAATTTTTTTAATTTAGCACCGCATCTTACTACCCTTTAGAATCATACGCTTAAGTACTAATTACTCTAATAGTTTAGGAATTGGGAAGGTTGAATTTATAAGAAGTGAACCCGCATTTTAATATGGGAAGAGTGGTAAACCATTTCGTAAACACCCTCTCCCCAGTTAATCCGACTGAAATTCTAACCTTGATCTCCCCGTCCTTGGTAGTCTAGCTCGACACGAAACAAGCGCGCTAGCTAATTCCGCCACCGAGTCTGGTCTTAAATACTTGGTTTTCCTTAATTTTCTTTGGCATTTACTCCTTCTACATCCTCATTACATGTCTATATCATGTATTACTTTCTTTATCATCTCGTGTGTTCCAATTATTTGCCGGATAACATTCCTAAACATGTTTCTCCTCATGACAGCCAACAGGATACTTACAAACTTTACTCCACTGAAGTTCTTATACCGAGTTACAATTTATGAAGAGACTGAAGTCCTAGAGTATGGTATAAACATTGTCACAATATTTCTGTTTTGACCAAAAAAATATCTTCTTATGTTTATGTGATTACGAAAAAGTGGTTGACATAATTATTTTTACACCAAATTTACTATCCGACAATTCCACATGTATTTTAATTACACTAGTTAGGTAGCTATGAGAGAGGTAGAATTTAAAGGAATTGTAAATGTATTTGCTTAGAGGTATTGTGGTAAACTATTTAGAAATAAATAGCCCTAAATTCAAGCCTTGATGTGATAGCCTCTGATTCATTTACTGATCATTGATTAAAACAGCCAATAAATATATTATAATATAATATCTAACAAACTTTTTAAATGAAGAGAAAAAGTTGTCATTAAATTCGAGGAATTCTTCGATAGATATTCAAAAACCGTTGATATCACCATGTGAAGATAATTAAACTGTAGGTTTCTAATAGACTGATATTTAATTTATTTGACCAAAAAATGTTTTGCTCTAAAAATTGCAAAAAAACAAACAAACCAAACACTTTTTCTCGCGTTTTCTGTATTCTCACTTCAATTAGTTTTTGCAAATCGATTCATAACAGTAGACGTAGCTGTCTTCATATGTGTATATTTGTATACGCATGCCTGTATTTAGTAGGTTGATTTGGGTTCTTGTGCACTTATTGACTAGACTGGTTTTGAAATTTGATTGATTCATCCAAGCAGAGTTTATGGAGAAGCACGGATAGAGCTGAGATGGTTTTTACACGTGTAAAGTGACCAGCGTATTCCAGGATGATTGCTTCTGGTTGTTTATATCTCGCCACGTGAAAGTTCTTCAGTCCTGTTCTTGTTTGTTAGCAATCGTGTGAATATACAGTAAGGGGCCCCAAATTACAACACAAAATGTATATAATATAAAAAAGTGAGTTAATGCTATTCATTATTTTATTTATCTCCATGCCAACCTGATTTTCTTAAAGTGTACATGCAATTCCTAATGTGTAGGCTCCCTACAGAACTACTAGTAAGACTGTAGTAACGTTAATAACATGGAGGGAGTGAGGTCTACTGTTCACAGAACTACTACTAAGACTGTAGTAACGATAATAACATGGAGGGAGTGAGGTCTACTGTTCATCAGAACTACTAGTAAGACTGTAGTAACGATAATAACATGGAGGGAGTGAGGTCTACTGTTCACAGAATTACTAGTAAGACTGTAGTAATGATAATAACATGGAGGGAGTGAGGTCTACTGTTCACAGAACTACTAGTAAGACTGTAGTATTGATAATAACATGGAGCGAGATCTACTACTCACAGAACTACTAAGAAGACTGTAGTAACGATAATATCATGGAGGGAATAAGGTCTACTTTTCATTGAACAAATAGCTACTCTACTAAATATATAATTATGGTCCCAAAATAGAGCCACGTGTTGAGAGAAAATGCATTACCGTGGATTGTTTATACCTCTTCTTCTCCTCTTCTCCTGTTTTATATCTTTATAACTCCATTACCGAGTTACTTCCCTCCCTCTTCGCAAAAAGAGCGTAAAATGCACATTCCTTTGAGTAAATATCAACCGAGCTATATTTAGTAATGACGCTGTTCTACCTGGGTATCGACCCACTACCGGTGATGAAACAATGGGTTGAGACTGGTGGTGGCTTCCATTATCTTGACAACGAAGATTTTATACACCCTCAGGTTGATAAAATAACACCCCCTTGTACTTTCCCAACAATGAAAACTTTTTTTTTGCCTAAGTCCCCAAGTGAGTTTACAAATCTGAAATTAAAATCTACCTTTTTATCTTCCTGAGTGAAAACTTTATTCTCGTTATAAATAATAGGAAGAAAGGAATACTATCTTACCTACAAAAACTTATTTGCATATATTAAAATTTAAATATTACGTTACTCATCCACGTCACTAAGTGATTAGATTGGACAACAGCGGTGATTTAATATATACTTGGTTCGATTCCAAGTAATACAGACTAAAATATTTAATACCTAGATACGTTTTCTTAACATTATTTAAAAAGTTGATAAATTCATTTTGGTGCTCAAATTTTCTAAGGCTTCTTTTGCAATTAGCTCGAATGCAGATGACGAGATATCTGGGTTCGAATCCTGGTCTGAAATACTGAAGATAGTTTTTCCTAAATATTACTCCACTTTATATTTTTAGCACCGAATCTTACTACCCGTTCAGCCTATACGCTTATGTATTAATTACTTTAATGTGTTAAAGATGAGTAAATATTAATTAATAGGAATTGTATCCACATTTTAGTTGAGGAAGTGTGTATATTTTTTTAGAAATAGCCACCCTCGTTACAGCAGACCAGGATTGACCCCCAAACTCACCATAATTGGGAGTCCAATCTGTTGCAAGTGTGACGCCTTAGATCATGCGTCTATTGAAACGGCGTTTTAAACAACTTTTTAACGTGAATGTAGGTACTTTTATTCCAAATTCATCCTGACTTCTTAACCTTCACACATTAGCGTGGTTGGTACATTTGTGTCAAGTCTGGACGTGGCATTAAAATACAAATTAAATTGTAATTTTCTTGGGAAACCTGGTAGTCGAGGGGTAGGTGTCAGACCTCTGTGCTGGGGGTCCGGGGTTCTATCCTTGGTCTATCTGATTGCCAAACCCTTCCTTCACCTCTGACAAGACATCTTGTGAATGTGTAGAATGCCAGGCCTCCACCGTGGTTCGGATCCCACGTTAAATTGTAGGTACCCCATCTCATCTTACAATCACCCTACCATTATACATTAGCGTAAGTGCGTACAACTCGAACGGGTAGTAAGACGCGGTGCTAATAATAATAATAATTTTTTGAGTTGATAAAAGGTTTATCCATAAAGAATAGCAATAAGGAAGGTTGATCAAATAAAACTTACACTTATCAAAGTGAATCCTTGCTGGATTTGGACTATTTAATTACAATCAACCGTAACAGAGTACAATACTACTTTGAGGGTGGTATTAAACTGTATGATCTATTTTACAAAATACGGTAGATTCTTAATTATTCAGCCTAAATGGTATCAACAGGTTGTTGGTACCATAATCATCGCTAGAGTCTCAACCAACAACAATTCGTGTTACATCCCAACGACTTTAGCCATGATTATAGTAATTAGACCTCCGGAACATGTCGGCAACATCTAAAACAGCTTTCTTCTATACGCTGTTTTTTTGCTAAAAGGAGTAACGGGAAATAATCAAGACTGGACTTAGATCTACAACCCAACCTTCACATATTAGTATTATTTTGGTTTCATTCGTTATAACAATAACTTTAACTACCGTTGTCATAACTTTGGGTGTGACTAAACCTGTGTTTTTTAATTTTGGTTTAACTATTCATTCACATCGGCTGTATAGTAAACTTGGACTTAATTTTTTGTTGTTAATTTTGTATTATTAAATTGTTGTTTATGTACTTTTAGACGTGTCGTCAACTTATATTTTTTCACGAACTGTTTTACGATGTTATTTCAATGTAAGTTATTAGAAAAATTTATATAACACTATGCTATAATTTTAAGCACAATTCAACCAGACATTTTAATCTAAAGTCATTCAATTTTAATTCTAAATATTTTTTAAATTAAACTTTTTATTATTTATAATATTACCGGGTACTTATCTTGGGTTTATATCTAAGTCCTAGCCACAATAATTATACGCATACGTACTAATTAAGCTAATGTTTTAAGGATGAGGACATATTTTAATTCATAGAAAAGTACACCCGGATTTTTGTGGAAAGAAATAAGAAAATTTTTTGGTTAAGACTATCCTTAGTACATCCTAACGGTATTCAAACCCCAATCTCCCCGTTATTGACAGTCCATTCTTACTTTCTTTCTTTCTTTCTTTAGTGATTTATTTATACTTCTTAATATGTATTTACAAACATATTTAACAAAACACAAACGAAATAATAATATTTTCCAACCCCTTTGGGTTCATTAATATAGCATGTCCATCGAAAAAAATTAAAATTAAAGTTTTTTATATCCCCCAAATAGGGCACAGTTCACATTAATGGTGGTGGGGTGACAGTCCATTCTATTACGCGAGTAATACTTTCAGGTAGTGTTATCAAACATTTTTTTTCGCGTACCCACAGATATAATTTATTTTCAACATGGTAACTACCCCTAAAATTATTACCCCATAGTGAAAGTTATAAATATTCTTTATTTTTATATTTAAAATAAATAAAATAAGTTACATCCATAATAAATTATTACATTATAGGCTTTAAATGATAAATATATGATATATATTCACCATAAAAACAGTTTATGTGTATATGAGAAAGTAAAGAACAGAATAAAACATATTTTTGTTCTACTCAACCAGATGTATTAACTTGAACCGACCACGTTTTATTATCTTCATGAACTTTCCCTACCAGATACATAAAATAATTTGGTTGACTGTGTTTTTATGTTGATACTGCAAATAAAAAAAGTGTGAGAAAAGTTGACCTCATTTTACATGAAAATGTGTTTCTGTCAACACCCAAGGATTAAAGCATTCGTATGTGTCAAAACTACCGTGAAATAAAAAAGGGCACGGCCTTGTACGCTTGTCCTTTCCCGCGGAAAATGAATAACCATTAATAAAATATTGTAGGAACCAAAATTTTCCGAAAAGTTCTATCAGTAAACTACGCTTAAGTAGGTTTGTTTGTTTTATAATTCACATTTTATGTGAATTATTGTTTTCATCTATTTTTATATTTTTCATAATTGAAGGTAATAAATTTGGGTACATGGCTTTATTAATTTAGGCAAATGTTAAGCTTCGTATTTCATTCAAATTTGACTCAGTTTGAACGATGCATTTGACATATTTGATTTTTTTTTTCATAAATAGGGTGTGGTGGATTATAGCGTTCAAACAAAATGTTATCATTTTAGGTCTCAATTTGTACCGTACATTGTATCCCCCATCTTGGATTCACCATGTTGGATTTTTCAATTTTCGAGTTTTTCTCATAAATATGGGCTGTTCTTTAGCGTCCAAACTCAATTTTCAATTCTATAGGATATTGGAAAGAAGGAGAAAGATTGACATACACCGGATGGATTTTATAAATATAAATTAGTTAATACTAAAATCTAGTACGGGTAGACAACAAACAGGCGCTGATCGACCATGCTACGTACGCTGACTAGTAGTTGACGTATCAACTCATCTAGAAGTAACCACTTATCTCAGTGACTTAGCTCCTGTTCATTAGGAGGACGCAATCCTATGTGCACTAGTGCCACAAGGGTTGCTTATCTAAAACATGTCACGGCGCTTCAACATCTCGAGAGGCGTCTCATTATTCCGCCAGGTTTACTCCGGTGCGCTAGTGTCTCATGTCAAATTGTGACTCAAAACAACTGATTAGCTGGGGTAGCACATCTGCCTACTGATTGAATCCAGGTATTTACCATCTTGGTTATTTCTACAAGAATAAATCTTGGTAGGGAACAAACGTAACGAGTTTACAAATGAGTTAAGATATACATTTTTTAGTTTGTTATTTTGTGAAAGAATTGGATTACAAACATCCTTGACATTTAATTTTGTAAGAAGTTCTGACTATTAATTTGTTAGACTTAGTGTAAGTTTGATAGTTATTATTATTATTATTATTATTATTATTACGTCTTACTAACCGTTCGGGTTATACGCACTTAGGTTAATGTGTAATGGTAGGGTGATTGTGAGATGAAATGGAGGACCTAGAGTTTAACGTGGGATCCGAACCACGGTGGTAGGCCTGGTGTTCTACACATTCACAAGTTGTGATTAATACACGTCTTGTCAGAGGTGAAGGAAGGGTTTGGAAATCAGATAAATCTGTGCCAGGACCGAGGATTGAACCCCGGACTCCAGCACAGAGGACCAACACCTTACCCCTAGACCACCAGGTCACCAGTTTGATAGGTAAACGTTGTAATGGGAAGGTAAATCTTTATTTTAACTCTATCTTTACCCGATTTGGTGGCTACATGGTTTATCGCACTACTAGACTGCCGATTACGAGAAGATCGAGGTTAGATTTTAGGTTGGGTGCACTGAAGGTGGCTTTTCCAAGAGATTTTCTACCCTCCCTCAACACAAATGTGTGTACACTTCCTATAAATATAATCTCTATAATCCCTAAGAATATTAGTGTAATTAGTGTATATGCGTATGACCCTAACGGGTAGTAAGACATGAACCTATAAAAACTTTAGCTCTAAAACTACGAATAATTTAATATACTTTTTCTTTGAATTAACACTTTTTTTTCCAAAATTGCTGTAAATATTTTGTTTATATCTTATATTTTCTTTTTCATAGTATTTTACTAGACTTTCCCACTAACCGCGTGTTTACACTAATGCATGCTGGGAATATAAATCCGAGCTCCTCGTCGGCTAGTTACCAGACCAGAAGAGGTTTGATGCACTAGTCTGCTTGCCCACCAATATGGATATAAAATAATTATCTATTTATGCTGGTAGTGGCCGGGTCTAAAACTAAACAGAATTAGTAATGTAAAGGTGAGGGTTCAACTCTCATCCAGGTGAAATAAGGCCGCATTTTAGAAAATATTCTAAGTAATGTCGAATAAAAACTTATAATATTTAAGAAGGTAGAGATTTAGAATATAATTTGTTTGCCGTAGTTAGCCTTGGTGGTCTTGAGGTCAACTGCTCTCTGAAGGACCCTGTGTTATTTTATTCAAGCCCAGCTGGGGTCAATTTATTTTTCTTAAGCGATAAAAATCCATAGCACAACTTCCTTCGAAGGGGAAGTAAATCCGTCGGTTCCCTGTCAGCTGTGATATGTAAAATCACCCAGGAGGGTATGTAAACATTCCTTTGCCGGCAAAATTGGTAGGCCCTTTCGCTCTCACCCATAGAAATTCTCATGTGCTGGTATAATCAATCGATTCAGAAATTGCACGATAAATTAATATCACAAATAGGCCTAAATGAAAATGAAATGTTTGCTGGTTTACAATATGTTATAGTCTTAGTCAAAAAATATTATGTTAAATTATGAATTGTAAAATATAAATAGAATAGGTTTGTAAAACTTGTCAAATTAATAGGGAAGGCACAGATAATTATTTTATTAAAATAATGTAAATTAAAAAAAAATATTTGGCATTTAAATTACTCGGTTGCATTAATTAAGTTGAAATATATAAATAATGTCGAAAAATGTTATATAAAAAACAATTTAAGTCAAAACAAATGACAGAATAGTAAAATGCAATCGTTAATCTAAATAAACAGCTAGTTAAAACCAAAAAAAGTTTAAAATTAAAATGTTAAATAATGGTTGTTCTTGAATTACATAAGAACACAGACTGAAAATTATTAATTAATTAATATGCATAAAGCAACTATCATATTAAAATATTTCATTAGCTTTGAAATAATATCTGGCTCCTTGAGTTGAGTGTAGACTTTACATGTTTCACTGGTATATCACCACTATTATGATACAATGAATTATAACTTTGTAACAATTTAATTACAACACATACTAACATACATTAATCTTAATTTAATCATAACATACACACTCTCACACAAACCAATCCACAAATAATTATTTTACCTCTTAAATAGTGATATGAGTATATAAGTAATCATTAATCCCATGATCATAATCAACGTAACGTTTACGTAACGTAAGGATGACTTAATTCAAAAGTTCTCTTTTTTTAATGGAAGCCATCATAATTTAACGTTAACTCAACGTAAGAATTTTACAGGTGAATTTCCCCACTACGTTACGTTACGTTACGTGTAGAGTACCACGTGCTCCTGTAAGGCGAACATGTTGCAAGCAACGTCAAATAGGCTTATTAGTACCCATTTGTTTTGACAATTCATCAACTCACCATAATTATCGAATCGTCACACCTATAAACTCACTACACCTGCCAACTGGCCAAAATTATCCACTCTCCACACCTATTGACTCTCCACAGCTTTCAACTGACCAAAAATATCAACTTGCCAAATCTATCAACTCGCCATAATTATTGACTATCCATAACTATCGACTAAACATACCTATCAACTCGCCATAATTATCGACTATCCATAACTATCGAATAAACACACCTATCAACTCGCCATAATTATCGACTATCCATAACTATCGAATAAACACACCTATCAACTCGCCATAATTATCAACTATCCCCAACTATCGACTAAACACGCCTATCAACTCGCCATAACTATCAACTATCCATAACTATCAACTCACCATAATTATCGACTATCTCCAACTATCGACTAAACACACCTATTAACTCGCCACAATATATTTTTAGAGGAAAATATAGTTATTGAAGAACTAAAAATGAGAATAGGATGGATTTATAAATTTGTATTATAAATTAGTTGTTCTACGTTTACTGACCAGGAGGACTTTAACAGATAGTATACCAGCGGGTAGATATGAATTTGACCCCACCAATTCCCCCCCCCTCCCCCCTTATATTAAGTTAGGTTAGGGTAGGTTAGGTTATCATTTTGTTGTGTCTTACGATCTATAACTTGCTGTTTTTCACTCAGCACGGGAAAACATTTACAAACATCTTAGATGGAACGCCACAACAACCTGGTACGAGTTAGTAGAACAATCAGTACGACTTGTTCACAATTTCCGAGAACGATTTCGTGGCCCAACTACTATAGGGGATTAACGATAACCATTCAAAAGTAAGTCATAACAGGTATACTCGGACCAGTTGTAGTACGCCCAATTAATCGGCACTGCCGGCTTATCGGCGGCGTAGGGATATTACTTCGTGAGAATGTGGGTCAGGGAAGGAAGAGCGGAGGACGATTGGCTCAGTGGCGTGAAGTGCACAAAGGTGCAGACAGTAAGGAGGGAATAAATCGATGCTTCTGCCAGCTCCCCTTTTTGTTACACACACATACACACACACACACACACACACACACGCACGCACACACACACACAGAGGGAATGGAAGGTGGTAAAGAGGGTTGAGGAGAGATGGTAATGTGGTTATGGAGGTTCACAAACCACTTTTTTTTTTTATCGAAACACTTTGTTTCAATTTCTCTAAGGAGTGCTACGGGTACGAAAAACAATACTTTGCCCTGCGTGTATATATTTTTTTTATTTAAAAGAGACAGACCCTGAGATTTGACGTAATATGTTTGCTTTCAACACTTTTTAAGAGATTGGCCAATTAGGGAAACAAAAGCTTTATCTTTAAAGCAAGACTTTGAATGAAATATTAAATAAAACTCATTTTGCATAATTTTATTTTCTCATGTAGTGAAAGTAATGTTATCACATTATCTTTAATGTGTGACTTGCTTCGGTGGCTGAATAGTCTAAGATGGTACCCTCGCAATAGATTAGACTACCGATGCTGGAGATATTGGAAGTACTAATACCGTTAGGGTGTGGTTCTACTGAGGGTGGGCCTCCTAAATAGTTTTTCTATCTACGTTCATATGAATGAGGTTACACTTCCTCTAAATTTACCCGTCTCAGTGGCGTAGTTAGCTAACGCGCTTGTCGTGTTGAGCTCGACTGCTGAGGATGGGGAGATAGAGGTTCGAATCTAGATCAAGTGAGCTAAAGAGGGGGTCCTAACTTGTTTTCCACTCTACCTCCAGGCAAATGCGGGTTCACTTCCTCTAATTCTACCTTCCCAATTCCTAATCCATTAGCGTAATTAGTACTTAAAGCGTATAACCCAAACGAGTAGACGCGGTGCAATATATATATATCCTTTGAATTCAATATTTCTCATGTCTAGCACATTATCAAAAAAGTACACAAGCGTATAAAGCAAATAGGAAGTATGTAGTGGCTCTTAAAAAAAATGATAAGGTTGGATTTTTTTCTAAACCACCCTTATCACCCTGACTAATCAGGTCCTTCAACCATGTTGAGATAGCTCAATTATGATACACATCAATGTTTAAGACTTTAACTTAATGACGTTGCCTACTTCAAGGTTTCAAAGCTATGTTGTGAGGTGGGTTGCATCTTAACATGACACACCCAAGCACTCTAAACACACTCCAAAGACACCAATATACAAAATAAATACATAAATAAATAAAGGGAGTAAAAGGAACACTTCATCCTTTGAGACCTCTTTTTTATACACTGGTAGCACTTTCCCTCTTCCTGTGACGAGTTTATATATATTCACTATACAATTTGTGTCTTGAAAAAATTGATATGCTTTTTAATATTACCTTTATCTTAATTCCTATTCTAGATAGACGTATGCTACCATGGATTTTTTAATCTACTTCCTGGCATGAAGATTTCTACAAGCCATTATAGTAACTTATGTTATTATTATTATTATTATGTGTTCTATCTTACGATAGTTCCATTTATTTTGTCAGTAAACTTAGACAACCAATGCCTTGTCCTCTGCCTCCTTCATCTGCTTCCAGATTTTTTTTTGTTTACTTCAATTTATCAAATATTCAAATCCTTCCTAGTTTCCTCTTTCCCTCAACGTTTTCTTCTATGACGTCATGCAAAAGACCATTCGTTCCGAGAATGTGTCCAACACAGTTTGCTTTGTACTGAAGAATCACATCCAATTACGTTGTAGATGATTTATATATATATATATAAAGATTACTTCAAGATAAAAATAATAATTATGTGACAATGTCAGACTATTTTTAGAATTATTTAAGTTATGTAACTTAAAGTTTTTGTTTCAATTTTTTTTATCTTTAAAATGCGTGTAACAAAAAGTAAATTCATTAACAAGAGAAAACTTATCTTGACCTGTCAAGACGTCACATATAGGCTACGTCCATGAGCATAATTTTATTATAAAAACCACTTGTGGCTTTTTCAGCAAATTTTGTAATTTATATTAAATGTTTGTTATTGTATTTTTCCAGAATGAGGTACACAAAGTTTGATTTCAAATTTGAGCCACTGCACACACATCCGGTTTTTGTAGAAAGCTACTATTTTTGCCGGCATCTTAGATCCTTGACTTTTAAAATTAGTAGGTAGCTGTGTTTTAAAATCATTTAAGTGGTTTTTTCATAATTTCAACTACGGGAAATAGGTATATTAAATAATGTAACTTATAGGAATATAACCTTTGTTTTATTATCCATGGTCCATGTCTTACTACCCATCAAGGATATCTGCATATATACACCAATGAGGCAAGGATGAGGATGGTAGATATATAATAAATATACTGGAATATTCATGGAGGGAGAGTTGGAAACCATTTGACGGGTACAAGAGAAAAATAGGGAAAGTACATCACACACATTTTTGAGTACAATTTTTATAGCTCTAACCCAATAAAAACCACAGAAAATACTTTTTATTAATTAATTCAAATATGACAGAGACCTCTATTAACCATTATCTAAAGTACATTAAAAGGGTATCATGATTTTCTAACAGATAGCAGCACTAACTCAATTTAATTATAACTGAGACCTCTATTAACCATTATCTAAAGTACATTAAAAAGGTATAATGATTTTCTAACAGATAGCAGCACTAACTCAATTTAATTATAACTGAAACCTCTTTTAAACACAATTTAAACTGCATTATTAAGGTATTTTGATTGTTTAACAGATATCAGCACATGCTCTATTGAAAAATTGACCTTCCTACGTCTTACCTTGTACTCTTCATTTAGGAAAACAATCACCATGATCAGTACACCCAACTGAAATCCGAACCCCGATATCCTCTTACCCGCCTCGGTGGCGTAGCTGGCTAACGCGCTAGTCGCATTGAGCTCGAATACTGAGGACGGGGAGATCGAGGTTCGAATCTCGGTCGGGTGAACTGGGAGGGGGGGGGTTCCTAAATGGTTATCCACTCTCCCTCCACGCAAATGCGGGTTCACTTCCTCTAATTCAACCTTCCCAATTCCTAATCCATTAGCGTAATTAGTACTTAAAGCGTATAATCCAAACGGGTAGTAAGACGCGGTGCTAAATAATAATAATAATAATAATATCCTCTTTAGCTACTGATCAATCTATTAATAACGCAATGTGTCTTAGATTCTTAGAAGACCACATAATAATAGTAGCGAGAAACTGATTAATCTTAACGGATGAGGCTGACGCCTTTGTTTACGTGTCCAATGATTAAGGTTAATTTATTCTAAAGAACGACAAAAAAAATCAAAGATCTTAATTTAACAACATCTAGTATTTTTCTGTTTACGTTCAGATTAGAAGTAGACCTACTTTTTATATCAGAGTCTGCGAGTCTGGAAAGGATCTGCAAGAGACAGAATAGCGATAATATGAAACAGTAACCATCAAAAAAATATTAGACACTCGACTTCCTTTTCACAAAGCCTTCTTTTCAAACGTTGAGTGAATAAATCTATGAACCTAACATATAAATTGCCAAAACACACCTTTTTTAATTAACAGTAAAATTTAATCCATCAGCACGTTAACGTTTTTTTTAACTAAGCCCCTCCTTAATGAGGCCACCCGCAGATCATATCAAGTGGAAAAGCGCGGTAAGTTGTTAGCGTGGCCAGATTATGCACGTGATCCCGCACAAACGAATGTGTTATAATGGTATAGGGGAGAAAGATGGAAAGTACAATTTTAAATAAAATAAAATTAGTGCTGACAACTGTTATACAATTATAAGACCTTTCTAAAATACTTTATATTTTGGTTAAAAGGGGTATCTGTTATATTTAAATTAGTGCTGACAATTATAAGACCTTTCTAATACACTTTATATTATGGTTAAAAGAGGTATCTGTTATATTTAAATTAGTGCTGACATCTGTTATACAATTACAAGACCTTTCTAATACACTTTATATTATGGTTAAAAGAGATCTCTGGCTAGTGCTGTCATCTGTCAGAAAATCATGAGACCTTTTTGTGTACTTTATATTATGGTTAAAAGAGGTATCTGTTATATTTAAATCAATAAAACAAATGTATTTACTTGGGTCTCTATGTGTTTTGAGATATAAATGTTGCTCCTATTGTGACTTTCCTAGTTTTTCCCTTGTACCCTTCAGGGGTTGCCTGTTGGAAAGTTGGGTTGCGTTGCCAACTTCCAAAAGTACCACTTCATTTAAAGCGTTGCCAAATTCTACAAGTCAAACTTAATTGAAGAAGGGGTTAACCTGCATCAGTGGGCATGCAGAGTAGATGTCAGGCTCATATATTACGGTTGTCTGATGAGTGAGAGGCCGAGGATCGATTACCGATAGGCGTATTGAGGGTGATTTTCCTAAGGGATTTTCTACTCTTTTACCACGCAAATACTGGTGTATTTCCTATAAATTTCTCCTTTTTAATCTTTACCACATTTTTTTAAGCTTATACTGATAGTAAAACGGGTTTAAACAGATTTGATGGTATTATTGTCTAAGAGGTCAGTATTGTAGTAGTCTGGGTCATTGACGGTGGGAATGTAGGTTTATATCCCAGTAGGGTGTTTGATTTTTTTGTTAAACAAAATGGCTTATTTTCTACTTCAACTAAAATGTCAGTATATTAACTTTATATTCCACCTGCCACATACATGCTTTAATAGTATACATATGTGTACATCAGAATGAAAAGTAAGACGCGGTGATAAAAAAATAAAATAGAAAAAAGCATGTCGAAAAAAATAATTTAGGCTACACAGATTAAATTTCGAAATTAATTGAGGATACATTTTTTTGGTTTTAAGCTACTAAACTGTTTTTATCATGAGTGATGTGATGCGAAGACATGTTCCTTCAATTAGGTGACGCCATTATGACAATAATCGACTAGAAATGACAAATAACACACTAAACTAACCCTAAACTAATCAGGCTATTCAGAAGAAAGAAAAATGATTATATCTACTAGATATAGTTTTAAAATATTCACAAACATATAATATGTATATACTTTTCCTCTGAATAATTTGTAGAAAGTTGACCTAGGTTACCTTCAGGTAAAGTGCTTTCTTCAGAACACGATTTTCATGGGTTCAAACCAAGCCGGGGTCGACGGATTTCTCTTGAGCGATAAAAACTCGTAACATAATTTCCTTTAGAGGGAAATTAAGCCATCGGCCCCATGTCGATTGTGTAATGTAAAATAACCCTGGATAGTATGTGAAAATACCTTTACCGGCCAAATTTGTAGGCTCTTTCTCTCTCACGCATAGATATTCTCATGTGCTGATATTGTCAGTGGGTTCAGAGAGTGCACGTTAATACATACAATATATTAATTATATACACCTATTAGAAATAATATTTGTGTTGCACTGAGTACCATTAGTAATACAATAGGAGCCGCCCCATGCTGATATTTACGCATAACTCTCTGTAATTCAAACTACCCGCTCCATTCATACCGACACTAGTAGAATCCCTACAGTAGTACTATTCTCTATTGTAGTTAATGTAGGTTGGTATGACATAATAAAACAATTCTGAACTATTAGTCTATCTACATAATCAATTTCAACATAATAAAACTGTTTGTGGATTTACCGATTGAATCTTCTGAAACTAGCAACCACCAAGACTGGCCTACACCTATCATCCTAAATTGACGAGTGGACCGAGCGAGCTACGATGTTCCAACAAGATGTCCACTCCGTCCTGTTCTACTAACATGTAATGGGCCGGCCAATATTGGACACGGCTAGAGAAAGACTATTCACCTGCCCTTTGATGGTAGAAAGATGAACTACTCTCAAAACATCAGGTGATTGAAGAAATGGTTAGGAAGTCTGATGGAGCCTTGTCAACAAAGGGTCTACGTGATCATCCAAATAGCCGCATTGATGTCACTGAGCGTGTATTCAGTTCTCCCACCTTGATTCTTTTGCGACGAAACCCAATATATATTGTGATGTGCGTGTATGCCAAAATGATTATTTTATTACATCACTTGACTGAGGAACATTGTCCTATTTTCCTCGACCAAGACAATGTCAAGATAATATATATATATATATAATCTTCATCAGAATCGTAACTATGGCGATTTATTTAATGGACTCTTAGAGTCAGCCATGTTAGATGTTGTAAATTTTCTATTATCTAAATAAATCTATTGATTTTTACCTGATCTTTAAATTTGAAATGAGGCTCTATATATTGACTGTCGCCACTTGGGCGTTCGAGTCTTTTCGAGTATTAAATCTTTAGAAAGCCACAATTGTTAATTGACTTTTAGTTGAACGAGTTAAATTTAAATTGTTTTGAAATTGTGCATAGTAGTAATTATTTTGTAAACTTCAACATAGCATCTATTTTTGTTTGCATTTTGAAATATAGTTTAATGTAACGTAACATTTTGATCATTTTGATTAATTATAAAATTAATTAACTTTAGTATATTTTCTAATCCTTTTTATGGTTTGCTTCTTATATCATATTTTCATTATTATTTACTAATAGGGTTATTGTTTTCATTTCCTAATATTGTGTCAGGATCTGATAGTCCCGGTTGAGTTTGACTAAAGTCTGTTAGCCAAACTCTCACGTAATATAAAGTCTCTTATAGAAAGTTAACACGTAAAGTTAACGTTTTGAAGTCTTTATTCTTTGATATGAAAAAGACACTTGGTTAACATTTTGAAGGTGCCCATTAGGCCTTTGTTTAATGATTGTGTATTATCCTGATGGATATTAATATTTTTGATTTATTGTATTTAATTCAACCCGTAATGTTGTTCTATCTCTTCAAGATAGACCCATTTGAATATTGGATATATTACAAGTTTATAACTCTATCTTAAATTATCTGCGCAATTTAAAGATATGAAGTTATTATCTATTTATTTGGTTTTCAATATATTTCAGTTTGATTAAGGAGACCATGTAAAGTTTTCTGCTCTAATGTTATTGTTTTGAATAAACCGTTCATATTATTGCTTTTAAATATTGCTAATAATTTCCCTTGTCACTTGTTCCATAGCTTACTCCCGCTCCCTTTTATATTATTTAAGGTCGTAAATAAAAGGTAACAGAGTGGGGTTTTAACAGTAACATCCACTATACAAACCATTCATTTGTTTAATGATACAACGCGCTTCTTTAAACCATTGAAAGTTACTCACATTTTACCGTGACGATTTTTACCATGCACTCCACATCTCTCTACACGTCTGGGCCATTCCAATTATTACGCTAATGCGGTAGAGGGGAAGAAGGTAATACTTATTGTGTCAGGATCAAAATCAAATTAACTTTCTAGTAACGCACTTATTACTTAAAATTCACCTGACGTTCATATAATGCAAGGAAACTAATGTATGATTCGTATGCATGTAACGTAACATAACGTAACAACTCAAACAAAACATATACAATTAATTCATACTGTTTGAAAACAAATTTTTCACTAAAATAAAATCCAAGCATTTAGCGCTAATTATGCTGCAATTAGTACTTGCAATATAAGCTTAATTGGAGCTACAAAATAAAATGTGGTAAGAAGATACAACCAGGGCCATACGGGCGGGGGGAGGTGTGGGTGGGATTTTGAGGTTCAAACCCACCCTTCCATTGAGAAATAATACACCAGATAAATCAATATCAATATAATCGGACGAGAACAAAAATTGTTCCAGTATTGGATTTCAGCGAGAAGCGATATTTGTATGACTCTTACTTAATAATTTCTAACCCGCCTCTGTGGCGTAGTTGGCTAGCGTGCTTGTCGTGTTGAGCTCGACTGCTGAGGACGGGGAGATCGAGGTTCGTATCTCGGTCGGGTTAACTGGGGGTGGTTTTTCCTAAATGGTTTTCCACTCTCCCTCCGCACATATGCGGGTTCACTTTCTTTAATTCAACCTTTCCAATTCCTAATCCATTAGTGTAATTAGTACTCAAGCGTATAACCCGAACGGGTAGTAAGAGGTGGTGCTAAATAATAATAATAATGATTTCCACCCTGAAGTTAAATGACTATCTTAGACAAGCTAGTACAAACTGTTAGTATTGATGATTCATGAATTGTTTAGTGCTGCGAATGATTTTGTGATTTTCTTCTGTCCCTACATTTCTTACCGCCCCATTAAAAAACAAATATTTAAATGGTTTCATTTTACTTAAGGAAACATCTCAATAATATTTTATGTGTTACCAAAACTATATCACACTTTAGTTTATTGTATTGTAAACCAGCTTATTTTACCTATTAATAAAAAAAATCATTATTGACCCCGCCCCCCC
>CABFVZ010001615.1:113285-120390 GCA_902151445.1 Timema monikensis | reverse complement strand
CCCCCCCCCCCCACCCTCCATAGCCAGTAAACAAGACCAGACTAGACTGACGCTGTAGTACATGTGTTCACCAATGACGCGTCTATATAGTTTTTTTAAAAATTTTATCGCCACGTTTTAATACCGTTTCAGGCTATGCGCATTTTTGTACTAATTACACTAAGAAGTTAGGATGCTAAAGGTAGAATGAAGAGGAAATGTACATGTATTTTCAATGAGGGAGAGTAGAAAATCATTTGGTGAAAATCACCCTCAGTACACCCGACCAGGATTCAAAATACCCAATCTCTTTATCCAACCTAGTCCAGTATATTACAAGAGTGACGCCTTAGACCATTCAGCCACTGAAGCTGGTCAGTAGAAATGTTGGAACATTACCAAAATGTTTACACTTAATTAAGCAGTAACATGTTTTAGTGCGAGCTATGTTTTCCTTCTCGAAATGCAATCTAATCTAAGCCTCCTCCTCCCCTCCCCCCCCAATCAGACTTACCCCCTAACAATATATCTCATGAATCCATGAATACAAAGCAGTCTCTCCTAGCATGCTTGTCAGTATCTGGAGCTTATACACGCATCCGTGAGCCGTGGGGTGTATGAGATTTTGAGGGGGGGAAGGCGGGGTATTTGGGGCAACAGGTGTGGACTACCTGAGCCACGTTCCGGAAACACCCGACCTTACCCGAGCGAGAAGACGCAGGGTATCTCAGCGTCGTGACGCCTCTAGCGAACGGACCAGTGTGCTATCCACCGGTGTGGCCAGCATAACGTACATCTGAATTGTCTGTGCCTGTAAGTTATACAATCAAGAGAGCGTATTTCCGGTTGCCACACGATTCGTCCGGCACTAGTTCTACTCCAGGGTGAGGTCTTTTTAAACTATACAATATACTTTAAATTACTATATTACAAATATTTTGTCTGTAAATTATTTAGGAATGAATTTCAAAAAGCATTTTAAATATTAATTTATTCCTTGGAAATAAAATATAAATTGTAGGTTGCACTGCATATATTTCTCACTCCTTTACAAAAACATTAAGACATATACTTGAAACTTGTAATATATAAAACGAACTAATATACAGTGTTGCAGAAACATAATTATAAAAAAAGGAACCCCATTATTCACCAAAGAGTTAAATATTTAACTCAACACTTCCCAGACATCTATTTAAAAAAGTATATTCACTTTGCTCGTTGTGGGCTCCGCCCCCAAACCCCTGGTGGGTTTTCTTTTCGAGTGGATGTAAACCAATGTGATTCCAAAGCCGTTTTTTGATAGGTCTTACCGTTTAGCCACAAAGAGACCGCCAAAGAAAGGTCCGCACCGACTTTAAAGTTGCTCCACAGTTTTGAATTTTTTTCGGGAGTTGAATTTTTTTTAAACTTTTTGGAATTTTCCCATTGGTCACAGGCTGGAAGCTATAAATTTGCCAAATTTCAAGTTTCTAGCTTATCTGAAAGTAGGTAAATATTAATATCATTGAGCGAATCAGTCGTGTGGCTTTATAGTAATCTAATTTCAAATAAATATTTTTTATATTCTTTATAGTTGCAAAACTTGGAGATGATAAGTTATTTCTTATCTCAAAGAGCTGTGGAGATATAATAAAAATGGGTGATACTATATCTGTAAGGAACAGTCATTTTTCTGGAAAATAGGGCAGCATCATTTTTATTATAATGTTAAGAATGGCCTGGATACGAATTTTAATGAAAATTGTTGGAGCCAATTTTGATTAAAAACATTTATCTTTCCACCTCTGAGTAAGCTACCCTTAATTCTAAGGTTTGATGGATAATCCAAAACATTCATTTTGGGACACTGATATATGTCTTAGGTAAAAAGTATTAGCCCGATCATTAAAATGTTTTCGGCTTTAGGCCAAGATACAGACAAAAATACAGAGTTGTACATAAATACAGACAAAAATAGAGAGAGTTGGACATAAATACAGACAAATAGCATAGAGGAAACAACTTTTTCTGGTTTAGGGGATAATTAAACGTTGCCATTCATACTAAATTACACAATTTCATGTAATTTAGTCTAAAATTTCAAAACGCATATAAAACTCAATTTAAGCTTAGTTTCTTGAGATACTAAATTATACAATTTCTTGTCAACAATTTAACTCAACATGCCAAAAAATTGATATTATTAATAAATATACCTATAATATTTTGAATAAATACAATCATTTTTCGCAAGAAGTTTAACATAATACTTCAAAATTAACCTATTTTCCAATTTTATTATAATATTTTAACCACGAAACTATTAAATTTATAATAAATAAATTAAACAAATAGATGAAAACACAACAGTTAGATACTTTATAATATTTTGATTCTTTGGATTACTAAGGTAATTCTTAAGATCAATAAAATAATTTCTTGCAGATAATAATAATAATAATAATAATAATAAACATAAAAATAATGTTCAACACCACATCTAACCACCCATTCAGGTTATTCGCTTAAGTACTAATTACACTAATGACTTAGTAATTGGGAAGATTGAATACAGAGAAAGTGAACCCACATTTTCGTGGAGGAAGAGTGGAAAAACATTTAGGAAAAACCCACCCCCATTTCATACGAGCTAGATTCGAACCTAGATATAACCATCCTCGTCAGTCTAGATCAACACGAAACTAGCGCGTTAGCTAGCTACGTGACCTAGGCGGCTTTCTTGATAATAGTTGTGTTCTACATTTAAAAACGTAAATATTCTCATCATGTTTATAAAATCAGAGTAAAAAGTTTAACGAAACTTTTATTTTAAATATATATTACTGCAAAATATTTGGTATCTCTTTAAAAATAAGTTAAAAAATACATTAAGATGATATTAAATTTATAAATAGAAAACTTTTATTATTACATGATAATTTATTAAAAGTAACCCAGTAAATAAGATTTAGTACTTGTATAAGTAGTATTGGGATATAATGAAATTACAAATAAAGTATTTTATTCCTTAAAAGTAACTACAAATTTGTTTGAACATAAAAAGTTTATGCCAGCAATGTTTAAATTAATTACAGATTAATAAGTTTAAGCCCCCTCCCCCTCCAATTATAATACATTGCTTTATTCAGTCAAAGCCAAAATAAACTCACACCATTTTAAATAATATATAGATCACTATTCACCTCTTGTGTCATCAAAATGAAATACATTCAACTGTCACCAATATACATCATATAAGTAGCTAATTGTTTACCCATTACAAAATTACATGACTTAAGGTTAGTCAATTGCCCTCCACCTAAGACATATACCTGATTTGAAGTTGTAAAAAACTGTCCAATTCTGCTACATATACCTGACTTGTGATTATAAGGTATCCAATTATCTGTCCTTGAAACATATATCTGACTTTATGGGTAACTAATGGAGCTTAAACCTATTCTTACACAAGTATAGTAGGGATAATAAAGATAGTATTAAGGAGGGAACTTATCGACATTTTCGTTGGAGGAGAGGGAAAAATAATTCAAGGAAAATCACCCTTCCTATACCTAGCTAACATTTGAACACACACACACACACACACACACACACATATATATATATATATGAAATCAGCAAATCAATGTAGAAAAAGTTTACGTTCAGTATTCGTCACAAATTTGAATTAAAATCGAGTTTTAAATCAATAAACATTGGTTAACTTGCTGTATATAATTAAGGTAATTTTACAGTAAAAAAAATTACTGTGTAATTTTAACAAGTGTATAATTATGAGCTATAAACAGTGATTATTTCAAATCAATACAGTTCACGAGTTTTAATGGTTCGAACTAGCCACATTGTGGTCTTAATGTTAAGGTAAAGCAAATAATACATGGGATTAAAATTTAGTATAACTAGACATTCATAAGAAGTATACAGAAAGAAATATTTAAAATATGTTGAATTTTTTAATGCCTAAATAATTTAAAAGTAGAATAACGACATCATTTTAAACAAATAAAATAATCTTCTTTTTAAACCTTGATAATTTGATTTTATCTCATTTTGAAACACACAATGTAATTATTTAGATTTTTTTTTAAAAAACCTATCTCTACTCGTTAATTTTATTAATTTGTCCTAACTGATCATTGCAAATATAGGTTTTAAATGCATATTTAATGAAATTTCTTCTTTTGACTGTACCGGTTGTATAGACAACACCGACTAGCTGAACATAATATGCCCGGAAGTGGCAGAGGGTCAGATAATCCCAAATAATGACACACCCAGGTAAAGCGGACACCGGCTTCTTTATCTGGTCGGTGTTGCTGGAATGAACTGAGACATTGCTAAGCACTATCTTTTCCAAGATAATCCTCATTTATATTAAGTTCCCTGACAATATGTTATAAACTCAAGAAATCCTACTGATTCTCATTGTCGATTAAGCTTAACAGGCTAGATTACCGCAATGGTAACAGTATTTATAATAATTCGTAAACCTGTCTTGATTTCGCATCACATGAAGACTAAATTACGTGAATGGTGATGGACATATTACTTTTATTACCTGCACCAATGGCCATTTGAATAGAGGCGTCAATCTCATATTGTTTGGTTTTACATTTACGGAGAGGTTGGTATTCAAATCCCGTCCGAATATAAAGAGGCGTTTTTAATTAATGGCTTTTAAATTTCCTTTTTTCGCGAATATGAGTACATTTCATCTTAATTTTACTTTCCTCATCTCTACACAATAGGGTTGTTAAGAAATTATAGCCTGGATAAATCGTTTGAAATGGCGCAAAATAAAGTAGCTATAAATATCAATTAGCCTAATCATTATGGGTTTAGTTATTCATACAAAGTATAAACATAAATCATTATTCTTAGTAAAATTTTAAAATTTACCTGCCAACCTAAATATTTTTTATTCTTAGCCTTATTCACAGTTAGTAAAATTACTACTATTCACCCACTTTGGTGGTCGCATGGTCTAAGGCGCTACTCTCGCAGCAGATCAGACAGTTGATGACGGGGAGATTGAAGGTTATAATCTCAGTCGGGTGTTCTGAGGGTGGTTTTTCCAAAATTGTTTTCCACTCTTTCTCTATCCACGTAAATGTGAGTACTCTTCCTCTAATTATAACCTTCTTAATCCATAAAACCACTAGCGTAACTAGTACATAAGCGTAATAAACTGAATGAGTAGTAAGATACAGTGTTAAAAAAATCCTTATATTCAAATAAGACATTTACGATTAAAAAAAATCTACTGACCAAACCCCTACAAATTCCTCACCCTCTTTTTAAAACTACATATTCAGCTTTTGTGGACTTCTAGACTTCCTATAATACTTTTGTTAATGACATTTTGGATCACTTATTTTCATGTAAAAGACCCTTTAGGAAAAAAATTACTGTGGCATAATTTCATACAATTTATTTATTGGTGTTGTTTTATAACTAATAATAATAATAATAATAATAATAATAATAATAATAATAATAATAATAATAATATTAATAATAATAATAATAATAATTAATAATAATAATGTATAAAAAGTGACAATTGCAGATAAAGTGACTTGACGTATGAATGTGTTAAAGTGGATCTATAGTAAAATTTTCTTTGGAAGAAAGCTATAAAATTACTATATTAATTACTTTCACAGAGTCATACGTCAAATCATGGGTCCGACAACTTAAATCAGTCGGTTCTATGTCTGCCTAATGATCTAAAAGGTCTCTATTTGATTCCCGGCTTGGCCGAAAATTGATCTGTGATGAACATATGAGTTTACCCTTTCACAGTGATAAATGAACGGTAGGAGACTGGATGTTGTCCCTGTCCTAGTCTTAAGTTAGACTATAAGGCATATGAAGCTACGACAGGCCTAGAAAGCCGGTAGTAGAAAATATATGGCTTGAATAAAAAACTGACCCACAGGCTGGAAACAATGATGGATGTAAAAAAAAAACTGTCAATGCATGTGATCTGCAGATGTCAATACCTATAAGATAAATCTGATTATAATAGTTTAACGTTATCAATACTGAACCAGATATTTTGTGTGTGATTTTTTTACTGTTTTTTTACAATAAAAATAGGACCATAAGAGCTTTTCTAGCTCGCAGTTAAGGCCTTTTCTATTAAAATTTGACTGCTATATATTTACTCTTCATATCAATCGTTGATCCTAAATAGTCGTGACGTCATTTCTGTGTACATAACTACACAAATACTTCGTTTTTGAAATCAAGCGCCATATTGTGTGGCTAGATAGATGCACAGTTAACGCTTTAATGATAATATTTGAGCTGTTACGTCAGGTTATAAAAGTAATATGTGGGACTGAACATTATTTATTACGTATTGGCCAAGACTGCAGTGGTGCAATACTTTTAGTGGGTTCGAACCCAATGAAGGTATATTTTATTTAGAATACCCCATGACATAAAGTTTTCATCCTACTTGAGGTCTCCTCTTCTTACAACTTACTTGAGGCACTATAAATGTTTCTAAGGCTAATAGTATATAGCCAAATTCATTTTATTGCAAATATTGTTTGCTCACAAGAATATAAAGTCTGTATCTTACCTAACAGTGTTTATCGTATCCTCTATGATATTCAAAAATAATTAATCCAGTGACGTCTTAATATCTCTGGACCCCTTATGGGGTCATCACACCAGGCCTACTCACCACTAACTTAAACTAGTTCAAGAAGAGTATGTTTTATTCTCAATATGTTACATTTCACTAATAAAATAATTTAAACTGAAGACAGGTATTTTGCAACCCCCATAAAAGTTAATATCTTATTGGAAACCTGGTGGTCTAGGGGTAAGGTGTCAGAATTCTATAATGGGAACCGGGATTCAATTCTCGGTCCCGGCAAATATTTATCTGATTACCAAACCCTTCCTTCACCTCTGACAAGACATCTTGTGAATGTGGGGAATGTCAGGCCTCCACCGTGGTTCGGATTAAACTGTAGGTCCTTCATTTCATCTCACAATCACCCTACCATTACACATTAGCGTAAGTGCATATAAACCGAACGGGTAGTAAGACGTGATAATATTAATAATAATCTAATATTAATATAGGGATGTAGAGAACGTACAA
>CABFVZ010001615.1:68285-108285 GCA_902151445.1 Timema monikensis | reverse complement strand
TGTCAATAGGGTGTATGGTATCATTTATCAGAGTGGGTTTAATCTCTCTCCATCTCCTGAATTAAATTTTACACCAGCAAGAACTAAATCGATATTTTCGTCTCTTTATTTAATTTTGTTTTCATGCAAAACATTTATTTAATGTTTGACGCAGTCTCTATTAAGTTTGTTTTCCCAGTGACCTTTGCGTGAGAGTCAATGGGACCTATTGTTATATTTAAAACTAGCAGCCTTTAGTACTCGTAGTAGGCCAACTGGTCAGTAGGGTACACTTTGGTGGTCAAATGGTCTAAGGCAGTTATGAGCAAACTACAGCTCCAAGGCAAAATACGGCCCGCCACTATGTTCAGTCTGGTCCGTTGGATACTTAATTAAAAAGGGTTGTATTGTGGACCAGGCTTTTTTTTAAATACAACCAAACTGTGGTACAGTCAACTCTCGATTCTACGACCCCGGGAATAGCGTCCCTCTCGAAGTAACGACCCTTTTTTGGGAAACCATGAAAAATGTGGGGAAAAAGGTTGAAAAGTTTAAGGAAATCGGCTGTAAAATGTGTTTGTTGCATTTATTTAGGTCACTGCGTTGCATTTATCTTTGTGAACGCTGTATTACTAGTAACTGGGGTGTGTCAGATATAAAAATAGACACCACTTCATCAATGCCAGCCAATATCACTTGATTATGTCCATCCCCTCCCACAAGCAAAACAATGTTTCCCCGCGCGCGACTGCCGCTACATCACGCGCCAGGCTTGCTTTTACCATTGTTATTTCGATTCTCGATTTAGTTACTATTTTGGTTTGATTTTGTGAACAATTTTTGACAACCCATGCTATTGTTTAACATTGTTATTTTGATTTGATTACGTTTTTGTTTGGATTTTGTGAACGATTTTTAATGACCCACGCTATTTGTTGTCTAAAAAATGCAATTTTTTCGTATGAAGATCAGGGGTGGGACAAAATCTGTTAAAATTCCAATAAAGACCCCTTAGAAATAACGACCCTTTTCCAGGGAACCGTAAAAGGTCGTAGAATAGAGAGTTGACTGTATTTTTTTTTCATAAAAACCATACCTAAATCAACTTTGCCTAAATTGATAGAACATGCCCAAATATGTAAGGCATTGATTTTGCATTTTCATACTCATGCAACAATTATTGTTTTCAACCATGAAACTTAGGAAAAGTGATCTTATAAACCTACTTACAGATGAGAATCTGTTTTCTCTCTTGAATATTTCCTCCTAACTGTTTCACTCAGCTCATACTCCATCAAATAAAATTTCTGAATAAACCTAAGAAAATATTAAGCCCCCAAGGTATTTATGATTTTTATACATTCAAAATATATTTCAACTTATCCATGTCAGGCTATTATGTAGGTGTTTATAATCTTTTTAAACTAATATTGAAGAAAATTCATGAATAAAAAGTCTTTGACACACCTTTTTTTTTAATTTGGCCCTTCTGTAATTTAATTTGCAAATTATTGCTCAGGTATCATTCTCCTGATAGACTAAACTGCCAACGACAGATAGATCGGGGTTCGATTCCCTGTCGTGTGTCCTGAGAAAATGTTTATTTTCTCCTCATCTCTATGAAAGTTAAGGTACACATCTTCTGAAGTCAACCTAACTCATCACTAAAACATTAGTTTAATTAATACGTATGTTTACGACACGAATGGGTAGTCGGACATGGTGGTGAAAGAACTAAAATAAATGTTAAGACACAATCGCACTAACTTGCTCACATTGTGTATTATAGCTTCGAAGAAAATGTTCAAGAATAGGTTTTTAGTAAACTACCCTTAGATAAATTGTACTCTTAGAAAGAAACACATAATCTTGTTTATCACAATAATCACTCTCTCTATATATACATCTTAAACTAAATTGTTCAAATATATTTGACAAAACTCAAATTATCAGAACTAAATTATTTGTAAACTACCCTAAAAAGTATTTGTTACTAAAAAAAATTTCTTATTCATCATTCAAAACTATTCACAAATTACCATTTATATATATTTTTTTGTATTTTTAGTTACAATTTGAACAAAATAAACGAATTCATAAAATAATCTAATCTCTTTGTGCAGTACGAACATAGCAAATATAACTTTTTTTTATGTAATTTGGTAAACTAAAGTGTTGGAGACAGCCTTAATTAAGTTATTCTCATTTTGTTTGAATTGTGTTATGACCACCCTAAAATTATCCACTAATTTTATAGATAAACAAATTTAACAATACACTTTATTTTATTTTAATCCAGTATAAGATTATAAGTATAATGTAGAACAAACAGATCCAGTTAATAATTCAATCCACGATACTTTTCCTTTAGTGACGTCACAATGTTTATAGAATTGAAAGGACCTTCGTAATGTAATTTCATTACCTGCCAGTGAGATGCCAAATATATGCTTATCTTATCCACTGCATGAACAATGACTAGGAGTTCGTGGTGTATATTCTATTAGGTATATTCATAATTTATTTACACAATCTAATTTATGCTAATAGTTTATTTATAAGATCCCGGATATTATGCAATGTTTGATTGATTAGCCTGATTATCGGAAGAGGCTAATAGACTTATTACTTTCAGACTGCGCTTGCGTATTCATTAGAGGGATAAGTCTTATATCAAAATAAAATTCAGTTCATGATTACCATTTCGTAAACTTAAGCTACCCATCTATCTCAATTAGAAAAAAAACCTTTTACACAGAGTAAAAATATGTCTGCAGTAAAAAAAACTACTTATAGTTCTTTCATTGTAAAACAATTTTCTCAAAGTAAACCAATTAGAATAAGGGAATTTTAATAATATCTTCATGTCTTTTAAGGTTTTTATAATAAATTCTGAAAAAAAACTACTGTGGTTGTCCAAGCAGTTTACGAGAAACGATGAGTTATGTTTTAGGATTTTAGAGAATTTGATCGCTGTAAACATGATGCCACTTGGATTTTCTCTGCAAAAACTTAGAAAGTCATCACGAGTCGCGCCACCAGTACTAATGCACATAGCCTATATGGGCATGTGCTCGCATCATTGTGCGCATGCTCACATCGTTATTTTAAAACTGACAAAATTTACGTGATTCAAATATTTGAATGTGTGGTGTATGTAACAGTCGTTTTGATTGGGGATAACTGGACAGTCTGAAGAAATATGTCCTCTCTAGCGGACATGTTACAAAGAAAGCATTGGATACAAGGGTCGCTGGCTACAGAAAACAACAAAGCACTATTTTAGAAACAAACCAAAGGGCGAATAAAGCCAAGAAAGAGAAGACTGCCTCCATAATCGATACTGGGAAAATGTATTTGAAAGCAAACTTTCCTCTACAAAAATTAGATAACCCTGCTGTACGCAAGTACTTGAAAACGGGAGTTGTCTTTATATAATTAGACCTATAGGCCTGCCAAAATGACATTATTACAAATAATTGATGATAAAAAAACAGTGTCTACCTATAAGGACATTTTATGAAAAAGTTTTAAATTAAAATATCAAGATTGCGTTTGGTAAAAATAAATTTACTTTTAGTAAGATTTATTGTTTACAAAAAATACTTGGATAAAATTTGTTAAAAAAAATTATAATAATGAAGCAGTTAGTGGATAGTGGAGGAGATTACATAATTATGCGGTACATACTCTGTACTCATCATAAGATATTGTTGGAATGATAAAATTTCGAAGGCTACGGTGGTAAGGACATGCGGCTCTACTGGAATGGGTTATTGACTGGCCAATTCATTGGAAAGAGACCATTGGGAAGACTTAAACGCAGAAGAATAAAATTTTAATGGGCAATAAAGAGATAGGGTGTAGTGAGGGGGACTGGGTATAACTAACTCAAAATTGGGATAGTGTGTAATTATATGGACTGGGTGGAAATAATTCAAGATAGTGATAGAGTGTAATGAGGAATATTGGATAGAACTACATCAAGAAAGAAATACTGTGTAATGAGGTGGACTAGATAGAGTTAGCTCAAGATAAAAATGGGTGGAATACTTTTGTAAGTGCGTCAATAATCTCTCGATTTCCTAATAACATAGTGTAAGTAAGTAATATTTTATTATATTTAAGATATGTATGATTTATTTAACTTTCATAAACCATAGTATTGTTTTAATGTGCGTTGCTAGTTCTAAAATCAATTTTTTTAAATTAATTTTTATTCAAACTAGTACTTATGAGAATGGTGTTTCTATCCCGAAGTGCACTCGTAATATAAGCTTTTGTCGAGTCCTATTAAACTGGTCGTGCTTCAAGCCTACTGAAAAGCGACGTTTTTAAAGGTTATTGGATAGATTTATCCATTAGCTGGAATGGAAAGATTGATGGATAAATGGATGGATGGGCGGAATAGTGCAGGATGTACTGTCAATCTTTTTTTTTTCACAGGATAGAAGTGAGGCAATTTTTTTTTTCACATGCTAAAATAGAAAGAACAATCGAAGGATGGATGGGGGAAAAAAAATGACGTTAATGAGCGTTGGTCACATTGAATACGAAAGCTCTCATCCATGAGCCTTGATTGTGTTTTACATCCCCATTCGCCAATCATGAATAAAGACATTTTCATTTTAGACGTGACTTGAAATTTATGAGGAGTGAAATATTAAAAGAAATAAAAAATACTAGGGTTAAAAATATATTAAGCGGAGATGAGTTAAGAAAGAATTTCTTTAAAAAGTTTCTGTTTCATTTTATAAAATTATCAACCCTTATTAACGTCACCGTGTCAGAAAGGGTTATTGTGTGAAAAAGTTTTATTAAATTTATTTTATTTATGGTTTTTACTCTAACAATTTATTATTATTATTATTATTATTATTATTATTATTATTATTATTATTATTATTAGCACCGTGTCTTACTACCCGTTCGGGTTATACGCTCTTACGCTAATGTGTAATGGTAGAGTGATTGTGAGATGAAATGAAGGACCTACAGTTTAACGTGGAATCCGAACCACGGTGGAGAACTGGCATTCCCCACATTCACAATATGTCTTGTCAGAGGTGAAGGAAGGGTTTGGGAATCAGATAAATCTGTGCCGAGACCGAGGATTGAACCCCGGCTGCCGGCATAGAAGTCTGACACCTTACCCCTAGACCACCAGGTCAACCAATTTTTTATTTTTTTTACCTCGTCTATTTACCTGTCTGGGATATAAGAATATTTCTCAAACCTTTACGATAACACGTATAAAATAAAAAAATCTTATAACAAATACTAAATGTAAATATTCTGTATAGCACAACGTCATAATCATATAATCTATTATCTTCAGTTGTCCAACGTTGCTTGGCTCACATTAGTGATATTATGAAATTTATTTCTATTAAAGGTTGAATTTTTCTCGTTGGTGATAAATTTCGATCGAAATTAAATCAATTTTATATTATCCAGCTCCTTAGGGTAGTGAGTGACCAGTGCATTTGGACATGAACCTAGACATCCCAGGCTTGATTCCCGACTAGTGTTTTTGTTATTTTTCTCTTAAGAAGAATTATTCCAATGAACGGTCGCCAGGGGCTGAGATAGGTTAAGAATCACACCAGCTCTACAACTTCATAAATACTATTGTCAAGATCCATTGTAAAATAGAGAAAATTTAGATATTTCCACGAATACAATACTTTATTTATGTGTTATAGTAAAAATCTTAAATTTTAGGTGGAGATGTAGGAAACGCGAGAAAAGGTAAGTGTTTTGGTAATTATTATGTCACCCAACTTTTTGAGCCTCAATAAATAATATATTTCACCAATAAAAGCATAGAGTTTAATTTTATTCACGCGGTGATGTCAACAGATCTTGAAGATCTATCATGGGCATAGCGGTAATAGATAACAAACTTTTTAAACGAAGAGTAAATGCTTTCATTAAATTCCAGAACACCTTTGACAAATATTCAAGAAATGTTGATATCACCGTGTGAAGAAAATTAAATTCTATGTTTCTACTGAAGAAATATTTAATTTATTTTGGACAAATAAATGTTTTGTTATATAAACTGCAAAACACACTGATCTTTTTTCACGTCAACCATACTCTCACCTTAAGGGCAAATGTCTATATTTATATACCCTTTGATGAGCTAGGGTACTTAAAATCTAAGCCCCACTATCCCATAGATGTAAAATTGATAAAGGTCATCACCTTTCATTATCAATGATGATTAACAAAATCATGTTTTTGACTCGATTAAAAAACAGAAAAAACTAGATTAGATACTGTTGTGATTATTTTAATCAAGTTAACGTTGATTATTTCATCACCTCTACGACACACTGATTGAAAACACAGTTGACGTGCGGATCTGGTGAAAATTAGTTTATTTATTAAAGGTGCAATGATTTGTCATCGTGTTGAAACCGTTGATGAAAATAGATTAAACATACCAAATCAATTTTATCCAATAATTTTTGTAATCCTTTTATTTTCACAACGTGTATTGCATATGTACTACTTACGCTATTGTGTTAGAGATGAGTAATGCAGAATTTACAGTAAGTGTACCAACGTTTTCTTGTAGAGAGATTGGAAAACAATTTAGGTATAAACACCCCCTTACTACACCTGAATAGAATTCAAACCCTCCCGATCCACTAAGTTACAAGGAAAAAACCCGCCTCGGTGGCGTAGTTGGCTAACGCGCTTGTCGTGTTGAGCTCGACTGCTGAGGACGGGGAGATCGAGGTTCGAATCTCGGTCGGGTGAACTGGGGTGGTTTTTCCTAAATGGTTTTCCACTCTCCCTCCACGCAAATGCGGATTCACTTCCTCTAATTAAAAACCTTCCCAAATTCTAATTCAATAGTGTAGTTAGTACTTAAAGCGTATAACCCGAACGGGTAGTAAGACGCGGTGCTAATAATAATAATAATAATAATAATAATAATAATAATAATAATAATACAAGGAAAAAAGTGACATGTATGGCTATGAATGAAAGTGATTCAACATATAAAGGACCTGCTTCGGTGGCCGCATGATCTAAGGCAGTGGCTCTCAATAGGTGGCCCACGGGCCAGATGTAGCCCGCGAATTATGTTAGTCCGGCCCACGGTAGATAATTAATCTGAATATATATAGTGTATTAATTATACACAACAACTCTATTTTACACCGCACGTCTGACAGCCCTGTGAAAGGCATGACGGGAGAAGGTAAGGTGAGATTTATTACGGGAGGGCGAAGGTCATGTACCTAATATGGACCAAAGCTACTTACAGTTTGAATTAATTTATGTTCAAAGTTCAGAAGAACTGAAAAGTCACTTTACGGGTAGGTCGATGTGTAATTATCCAAATTGTAAGAAACTTGCCATTCTAATTTTAACTACGTTTGGGTTTATCTATATTAATGTGAATCAAGTTTCTCTGACATGAACAAGATAAAAAATTGTTACAGGAGAAATTAACAGATTTTCATGTTGAAAACGCCATAAGATTAGCACACATTCTATACTACAGATTTTATACAAATTGTTGAAGGAAATCACCCTCATTTTTCTCATAGGTTTCTGTGTTATTATTATTAATATTATTATCATTATTATAATTATGATCATTATTATTATCATCATCATTATCAGCACCGCATCTTACTACCCGTTAGAGTTATACGCAATTACGCTAATGTGTAATGGTATGGGTGATTGTGAGATAAAATGGAGGACCTACAGTTTAACGTGGGATCCGAACCACGGTGGAGGCCTGGCATTCCACACATTCACAAGTAGTGATTAATATACGTCTTGTCAGAGGTGAAGGAAGGGTTTGAAAATCAGATAAATCTGTGTCGGGACCTAGGATTGAGCCCCGGACCCCCAACATGGAAGTCTGACACCTTACACCTAAACCACCAGGTCACTGGTTTCTTAGTAGCTAGAGTAAAGTTTGTTTCATAATTTATATTTTATAAATCCTAAAATAAAAATATTGTTCATAATATTTTGAGGTATTTAGTTTTGATTTTGATAACTTTATGTTCATTTTTCAAATTAAGTTTTCACACCTTCTGGACAGGTCCATGAAATAAAAAATATAACTGCGGTCCACGCTGAGAAGTAACTGAGAAACACCGGTCTAAGGCATTACTTTCTCAATATTAAACTGCCGAGGACAGGATGTTAGGTATTCGAATCCTGGTCGGGTGTACTGAGGGAGGATTTTCCACTCCCCCTCTACGCAAGTGGAGGTACATACCCTTGAAATCATAATTACTCATCCTTAATTCACTAACGTAGTTAATACTTATTCGTATAACCTAAAAAAAGAAACAACAGGAAATCAGTGGGGGAAGGGAGGATAGGGGAGGGGGAAATCTATTCGAAACACTTTTTTTTCCCCTGAAATTGTGTTTNATAAATTGAAAACGTGGTTAGCGGAAAAATAGAGCTAGTTTTGTCTCTCCTATTTATTCCAGTGTTGACTATAGATGATACAAATATCTGACCCAAAGTAATATGAGTGTGAATATACAGTCCAATTTTAATATTTAGGCCCTTTTAAAAAAATTAATATATTCATGAGACCAAGATTAAAAACCTTGCTATTTGTGTAGTGTTCCTTTATAGCTAATAAACCATTATAATTGACTATTTCACCCCACAATGACGTGTATGAATACTTGAAAGTTTATTTAGTAACTTTTCTAGTTGTTAATTAAAATTGGAGTGCACTAATTTAAATTGTGAAACAATTATTTTGTACAATAATTCTCAGAATTTTATCCAACCAATTTTCATCATTTTTAAATATAAAGCTTATAAATAGAGGATGTGCCGAAAAATTTCAATATATTTGCAAAAAGGGAAGTCACTTTTTCATAAAACTAACTCTTTCTACAAGAATTTATCAATTACTATCAAAACTATTATAATTTTAAAAAATACCAATATTTTGCTTTGAGGATATTAATAATATTGCGAGTTTGGGCTGCAACAATCGTAGCCCAATAGTGCTTATATTAGCCAGTACTAATGTACCGTTATCCAGGGGATGCCCGAATGTACTAATCGTACATCATTTCCGTGGAGGCTCTTTCCATGTCCCGATTAAATGAGTTGATGGTGATAGTGAGTATGATGGTGATAGTGAGTATGAGGGGGATAGTGAGTATGATGGTGATAGTGAGTATGAGGGTGTGGAACCAGTATATACTCTTAAGCTTAACTAACCAAATCCTGGTGACCTTTGGTGCAATTCCCCTCTCTGGGAAAAAAATCCAAGATACTAGCTGGGAATCGAACCCAAAACCCTTAGGCTCGTGGCCATGTTCACTATACTATGGGGCAGGTTATTAATAGTATTACAATACATTAAAGTTAACGTATTTTAGGAGATCATATGACTCATCAACTTCTATATCTCCACATCCATTTACGTCTAGTCTCAATCGAAGGATGGATGGGGGAATAAAATGACGTTAATGAACGTTGGTCACATTGAATACGAAAGCTCGCATTCATGAGCCTTGATCAACAACACAGATATAAACTTACCGCTACTCTACAACTGTCAACTTGAACAGTACCCACTCTCAGTTTCTAGGAGTGGACAAGCTTCAACATCAAATACTCAACAGTGTCATCAACTCCTTCTACTGAAATATTCCACGCGAGTGTCAGCAGTGCCTACAGCTGGATAATACAGGATAAACCAGAGGTTCTCAAAGTGGGGTCCGTGAGATTCGTCCGGGAGGCCCAATACATACCTTTGTTTATTTAGATTTTATAAAATTATATATAAAAACGTAAATCACTGTGATGTACTAAAAACAACAGCGATGCTTTCCCATATTAGACCGGCAGAAAGTGATGCCTAAATATGGGGGGGGACCTTGTTCACGCATCTTTGAGAGAAACATTTAGACATTTACTTTTATTTTAGATTTCTTGTAAGCCAACCCTAAGTAATTCTATAAAATGCATTGACAGATTTTATAACGTTTCCAACCACTTATTTTGTGCGAGCAAGCCTTTTCTAATCTTCTAAATGTTGAATCAAGAGTTCAATTCCATTCCTCACATACCTCATTAGTGATTATAAATTTACAAATATAATACGTATAATATTATAATTTTTATTGTAAATATTTTATCATTGATTTAAAAAACCATTATGACTAAAAATGTGCAAATATAATACCTCCGTTTATTTTATTTTAGTTTATATTTTAATTAGTTTTACACTGAAAAGATTACTATGGCTATAAAATACATTATGAGTAATTTATTTTTATTATAGATTAAAATATGATTATTTATATATATATATATTTAATCATCATTTATCCTACCTTAAGTGTCCACGAATCAGCTGCTCCCTGGTTAGAGGGTCCACTTAACTAAGAAGATTAAGAACCACTGGGTTAAAAAATAAGACTTGGTGGTTGGAGATATTGACGTCAAATCAGAGGTGGTCTCAGGATTTTCGTGAGGGGAGGGAGGACCACAGCCATGATTTTCATGAGGAGAAGGGAGTGCTCTCATTATACCGGGCTGGGCAGGTCCCCCCTCGGAAGATTCTGAAAGAAAAATACTTAAAAATTCGAGAGTAAATTTGAAAGTATTATTAGAGAGCTTTTTTAAAAATGGTTACAAATTCATTGTTTATTAAGGTTTTGTTAATTTTTGTTAATTAAATTATGTCTTTAAAATATATATTAATTCATAAAATGAAGAAACTATCTAGTGAGATATTCCATGACAGGAAATCTAGAAGTAACTATATTATAACATAGATTTAATAGATATAATTTT
Organism: Timema monikensis; assembly: GCA_902151445.1. NCBI lineage: Eukaryota > Metazoa > Arthropoda > Insecta > Phasmatodea > Timematidae > Timema > Timema monikensis. The sequence continues at coordinate 97,488 of CABFVZ010001615.1, read as the reverse complement.
GTAATCATTATGGTTAATTATAACTAAAAAAATTATTGGGGCCCTCCCCTATAGGATTCGCTCTTGCATCAATTGTTTACAGGGAACAACTGGATTAAACACGATCAATATAAATAGAAGATTTATTTCAAAAATAACTCGCGAGATAATTAGAAAAATAAATCAATAATCCACAGCAACAGAGCAAAAAAGTTAAAATAACGAGTGTTGTACCAAAGCAGAGTCAAATCATTTGTTTTAATGGGATGTCCGTGAGAAATGATGCTGAGAAAAGATGCGTTTACAAATTTGAATAAACAAATTAAAATATTATATTATGTCCATTACTACCCGACCGTATTTTTTAAAAACTAAATTAGGTGTTTCTATGGCACTAGGAAGAAACACATTTGCTGTGAGTTAAGTTAATAAATAGATTAAATTATAGCCAAGCTGTTATATTAAGTTAATTACGGTTATACTCGCATCTAAATAAATTCTCTTTAAATTAAAAAATTACACCTGGACATGGATCAACATGACATTTTTCAATTTAAAGAATAAGTTAATAAAGTTGATACATCAAGAAATATATAAAATTTAGTTTGACCTGTCAAATTTCTTATTTTAAATTTTAAAAATATTAATAAAAAGAAAAAGGCTCAAGTGTTTTAAACTACACAACTTTCCCTTAAAAATTTCATACAACAAAATAAACTCCATGGTGTGAGTCTGTAGGCAAGCTGTACTGACCTAGCGGCCACAGCTGTTAGCACTGATAATGCCAACATTTGCGGATATATGGTGTCATGTGCTCAGTAAAAAAAACTCCAGCCATTTATCTCAGTTTTCTAGATCAAAGCTGATACTTATTTATTCAAGTAGGTCCTCATTTGTCCTGACGAGACTAAATTTGACCCCGTTAAGATCATTCAATACAAGTGCCCCCCTTCGCCCCCCTCCCCCCCAACAACAGTGATTCCAGTTGGAATTTGAACCCTCAAACCATTCAGTCACAAGCAAACTAGAATAGATGGGCTTGACGTTTAATCCGTATGCTCACTGATGTGGACCACACTCATTACTAAAACCAGTTATAAAGAAACGGTATGAAGGATATTATTTGCAAAAATGTTTACTAATTTGCGTGCAAAGAGAATACGACACCGTACTGACGAATGCATTTTAATAAAAGGGTGAACTTGTGATCTAGGTGTAAGGTGTCAGACTTTCATGTTGGTGGTCTGGGGTTCAATCCTCGGTCCCGACACAGATTTATCTGATTACCAAACCCTTCCTTCACCTCTGACAAGATTAGTCACAACTTGTGAGTGTGTGTGGAATGCCAGCCCTCCACCGTGGTTCGGATTCCACGTTAAACTGCAGGTCCTCTATTTCATCGCCTAATAATCCTACCACTACACATTAGCGTAAGTGCGTATAACCCGAACGGGTAGTAAGACGCGGTGATAATAATAATAATAATAATAATAATAACATGATAAACTATCTCCAAGTCACCCGGATATATTTTGGATCCACCCTATACCCGTAAATTGCTGTCCTCGGCCTTACACATCTAACGACTTGTACTGCATGTACAATGGCCACCACTGTGTGTGTTTCGGTACTGCTTTAACCTTCAAAGAATATTTACAATCACATAAATGGTATATTTTAATACGCTTCAGTGGCCGAATGGTCTAATGCGTCACTCTCGTGTTAGACTGACTGATGACGGGAATATTGGGTTTTGAAACCTGGTAGGACCTGCTTCGGTGGCCGAATGGTCTAAGGTGTCACTTTCACAATATACTATACTGCCGCTGGAAGAGAGTTAGGGGTTCGAATCCCGGTCCGGTGTGGGCCTACTGAGGGTAGTTTTCCCTAAATGGCTGTCCATTCTCACTTCACGTAAATGCATATACACTTTCTCTCAATTAAACCTAACTTATCCTTAACTAATTAGCGTAATTATAATATGCATAATTATGACCTGAACAGGTGGTAAATAGGACGTGGTGATACATAATTCTTACAAAATAGTGTTATAGTAGAATCACTCAGGCTTTTTTTATTTATTATTCTAGCGTATGGCATCTTTTTAATCCATCGCCTGCATGTGTGGAACTTTAGCCACACTGGTGGCACAGAACTTCACCCAGGGTGAACCAAAGGACTGGAGCTCGCACCCTCTTAGTAGTGTTTTATTTAGCACCCATTAGGGTTATACCCTTATATGCACTAATTACGCTGATGGTTTTAGGAATCTTTAAGTTTTTATTAATATGAAGTCTACACGCATTTGTGTGGAGGGAGAGTGGAAAATAATTGATGGAAAACCACCCTTAGTACACCTGACAGACCCGCCTCGGTGGCGTAGTTGGCTAACGCACTTGTCGTGTTGAGCTCGACTGCTGAGGACGGGGAGATCGAGGTTCGAATCTCGGTTCTAATTCAACCTTCCCAATTCCTAATCCATTAGCGTAATTAGTACATAAAGCGTATAACCCAAACGGGTAGTAAGACGCGGTGCTAATATTATTACACCTGACAGAGATTCGAACCCCAATCTCCCCATTACCGTCAGTCTAGTCTACTGCAAGAGTAGCGCGTTAGTTAATGTGGCCACTGAAGCTGGTTTTAGTAGTGTTGTGCCGAAGTAATCTTGCAAAGTCGCCCAGCGTGCTAACCAGCCTAAGACCGCCCAAATCGTTAGTATTTTTATACTAGTTAACTAGTACAACTATTAAAAAAAACATAAGTTTAACTTATAAAATATAACTATAACAGTGTTTCTAAATCGATAACATTAAATAACTACTGTTTCTTGAATAATTAAAATTTCAATATAAATCAGACAAATCAGAATAGATACAAAAGTTTTATATGTTCTGCAAAATTTATGTTCTGAAGATATATTTTTAAATTTCGAAACAAGACAACTGAATCATTGAAACATAAAGCACATTGCTATTAAAATTAATAACCACATCAATAATTTTAATTAAAATTGAAGGTTTTATATTATTTGTATTCAAATCGATTAACGAGCCATTGAAAATAGTACCACGCTCCACTCTTGGCATGAGTGCAATAGGTTGCCGACCCAAGCCATATAAGTTTGTTTACATATGAGGGTATAGAACACTAGTGGAAACACTTAGAACGAACTTAAGCCTCACTTACCAATCACTAATGACCGTTGAGCTAGTTCCACTTTTGGGAAAAATACTCATGGTACTAGCAGGGAATCGAGCCCGGTACTCTTGGCTCGTAGCCAGTTGCATTAATCACTAAACTACATTGCCGGTTACTTATATTGCTGTCAGATAAGCTTATTCCATTGAAAATTGTACTACACAAAACTAATATAAAATATTTTATAAAAACAGAGTTTAGATTAAATTATAGTTTCCACATTTCTTAATAATCTTATTAAAATAATATGATAAAAACTCTTTTGCATGCAAAACTTGTGACTAAATTTAATGAACACGGAAAAGATAACGACATTATTTCAGTGTTGTCATTTCATTAAAGTCAGAATTACTTTTGATATTTTAAAACGTAAAGCTTCTGAGGTTTTTTTTTTTTTTTCATTTTAATTGAGAGGGGTATTATGGGGGATATTAATTACACCTTTAAACAAAATAAAGACAACCATACCAATGGTGTAACGTGTATATTTGTCATGGTAGACGTAACATGTCCAAACTCTATCTGTAGAATTATTGTTATCATCGCTTATGCCGGAATCACGATAAACTTAACGTTAACTTAAAGTTAACTTAACGTAAATTATCTTCTCGTGTATTTAAATGGAATCGATCAAGATGCAGTGAACTTAAGTTTGACTTGCAGTTAACTTAACGTAAGAGATGTCCTTGGAGGTCTCTCACGTTAAGTGAACGTTACATGAAGGGTATCACGTGATCTAGCCAGCCAATCATTATGCGAGTGATGTCTACAGAGCTATTTAGTAATTCATTTGTTGTTTTAAGATCAAAGTCAACTCTTTAGCTTAAGTTCTAGTGATCAGTCATTAAAACAAAGTAATTAAACTAAAATAGGAAAGCTAAATTTAACAAAAAAGTTTAATAATATATATATTTATCATATTAATTGAAAATTATAAACATTCACAAATTATCACTTTAAAAAAAGTACAAATCACAGATCATACTCGATAATGGAGATGTTTGGCTCGATTTGTTACGTCAAGTTGCATGAATCGTGATCACACATCTGTTTTCTTAAGTTAAGTTAACTTTAAGGGAACGTTACGTTAAGTTAAGGTTAAGTTGATCGTGATCTTGACATTAGTAGAACACTCATTGGTCAGGTTTCCATACAAATATATTTCCATGTGAAGTATATCCAGTCCAATATTGGTAAAACAAAATTATTTAAGGTATTTAACATGCACTTTATTAACCGATTGATTATGTACGCACAAGAGAATTTCTATCTGCGAGAGTGTTAGGTACTACTAATTTATAATATGGGAGAGGTATTTTTACATACCTTCTAAGCTTTTCAAAATCAACATGGGACCGACGGCTTTACTTAGGCTTTACGAAGGAAGTTGTGCTACGGATTTTTCTCGTCGAAGAAAAATCCGTCAGCCCCAGCTGTGTTTGAACCCACAAACATCGAGTTCTGAGGCGAGCACTTTACCCCAATACCACCGAAGATGACTCGCTCACTAGACCCAACCGGGGCTCGTATCATGGTAGGCCTATTATAACCCGTGCTTATAAGCTACACCATAGTGAAATAAAGCAATGTGGTGGTCTTACCTTTAATTATTACACCATGGTATATTTTATAAGATACACAATAGGTGTACCCATTAAGGGTACCTTGATCGGTTACACTATGTCCCAATATTTTAAATCATTTTAGAAAACATTCTAAACTTAAAAAAAGTAAGGAGCAGTTATAATACAGGTTAAGACTTCGAAAAAATCTAAGGTCAATAAAGAGGTAAAAGGATAGTATAATAAAGAAAATAAAGAATAAAAAATAAAAAGTAATTAACAAGTTAAAATTATAAATATTTAATATTGATAAAAATTCAAGCAGCGCTTTCGATAACACTAAAATAAATGAGATAGATTAGTGTTATCGAAAGCACTGCTTGAATTTTTATCAATATTAAATATTTATAAATTTAACTTGTTAATTAATTTTTATTTTTTATTTTTATGTGGGGAATGCCAGGCCTCCACCGTGGTTCGGATTCCACGTTAAACTGTAGGTCCTCCATTTCATCTCACAATCACCATACCATTACACATTAGCGTAAGTGCGTATAACCGAACGGGTAGTAAGACGCGGTGCTAATAATAATAATAATAATAGTGAAACAATAGCCGGAACTATTGTTAATGCATTTTAGTGAGGATAACACCTCTCCGATATCATATTCTGAAAATTGAAAAATGACACCTGGACACGGGAATCGAACCCGGGACTACTAAGCCAAAGGTCCCGGGTTCGATTCCCGTGTCCAGGTGTCATTTTTCAATTTTCAGAATAATAATAATATTTTTTATTTTCTTTATTATTCTATCCTTTTACCTCTTTATTGACCTTAGATTTTTTCGAAGTCTTAACCTGTACTAATATTATAAGTTACATCATAGTGGAGCCACGCAATGTAACATTCTTACCTGGACTGATTACACTATGGTTCTATCTTATAAGGCTCCCCATAGTAGATCCATTCAAGGTAGTGGACCTATTTTGACTTATTTTACTATGGTCATTATTGCGAAAGACAAAAGAATATCTAGGAACAAATAATATATAATATCAAGAAACATATTATTGTAACGTATGCAACTAATTTTATTAGGAGGTTCGATATGGAAGATACTGTACTCCTTCTTACCAAAATCCTGTTATTGAAGGATTCCGATAAAAGAAAATACCTTTAATAACAGGACTTCTTACAAAAATCAGTATATATTTCCTCCCTAACCATGAAAGTTTATATATATCATATATTATTTATATATTGTTATTCATTTTTAACAAGGTCACATCAAAGCATTCCTATTAATTAAATATTGACCTGCCTCGGTGGCGTAGTTGGCTAACGCGCTAGTAGTGTTGAGCTCGACTGCTGAGGACGGGGAGATCGAGGTTCGAATCTCGGTCGGGTGAACTGGAGGTGGTTTTTCCTAAATGGTTTTCCACTTTCCCTCTACGCAAATGCGGATTCACTTCCTCTAATTCAACCTCACCAATTCCTAATCCATTAGCGTAATTAGTACTTAAAGAGTATAACCCGAACGGGTAGTAAGACGCGGTGATAAATATTATTATTAATATTTATAGAAGTATAATTTTTGAATGAAGGTAAAAAAATTTCCTTAAATTCCACCCTTTATAGATTTTCCCGAAATTTTGATATCACCACGTTTATAAAATTAAATTCTAAGTTTATAATGAATGATACCGTATTGTTTATATTTTGAACAAAAAAAGTTTTGATATCAAAACTTCAAAATTTGGTTTTACCTTTATCTCGCTATCTCTACATTCCCACCTAAAGGATGAAGCCTATTTATTTTAGTGTTTTATAAAATATGTTGGCAGCATTGATGACTTATTTGTATCTCTTGTCTCAGTGGGCTGAAACGACTGAATATTTACTCTCAGAGGAATGGGTAACCTGCCCAATCTAATGCACAAACAAGCTAGACAGTTTCCAATGTCAACTCCACTCCACAACGTGACTGCGCTGATTTTCTGTCTGTAATCACTTCTGCCCCATCGATTCGAACAAGCGATGGTTCATTTACTTTGCGCTAATTCATTATTACCCATCAGCAAGTGACGTACTTTGCCAAAACACATGATGCTATATTAAGTTGCAATCTATGAGGGGACACAGCCTGGTATACTGGGCCACAATATGTGAGGATACACAAGTTGATATACCCGGTGACAATATGTAAGAAGTCGACCTTAATGGTTTTGGGGTAAAGTGTTCAACTCAGGTCTCGATGATCGCGGGCTTAGACCCAAATTGGGTGGATGGATTTTTCTTGAGCGATAAAAATTCGTAGCACAACCTACTTCGGAGGGGAAGTAAAGACGTCGGTGTCATGTTGATTGTGTCATGTAAAATAAACGGGGAAGGTATGTGAAAATACCTTTCCCGGGAAAATTGGTAGGCGCTTTCGCCCTCGCTTATAGAAATTTGTATGTGCTGATATAATCAGTCATTTAGAAAGTGTACGTCAAATAACTATATTAAATAAATATAAACTATCTAAAGAGACACAGGGTGTTATACTCGGTTACAACATGTGAGGTAAAACAGGGTGTTATACTCAGTTACAACATGTGAGGTAAAACAGGGTGCTATACTCGGTTACAACATGTGAGGTAAAACAGGGTGTTATACTCAGTTACAACATGTGAGGTAAAACAGGGTGCTATACTCGGTTACAACATGTGAGGTAAAACAGGGTGTTATACTCAGTTACAACATGTGAGGTAAAACAGAGTGTTATACTCAGTTACAACATGTGAGGTAAAACAGGGTGTTATACTCAGTTACAACATGTGAGGTAAAACAGGGTGCTATACTCGAAGGGAAACAGCTACTATACCAGGTGTACTGAAAGGGGTTGTTTCTGAATGGTGTCCCACTTTCACTCCACCTACTTTCAGATACATTTCCATTAAATCTCTAACTTCCTTATACGGAGCTATCATGGTAATTAATAGAGTTTATAGGTGACCTGGCGGTCTAGGGGTAAGGGTTCAGACTTCTATGCTGGCGGCCGGGGTTCAATCCTCGGTCCCGGCAAAGATTTATCTGATTACCAAACCCTTCCTTCACCTCTGACAAGACATCTTGTGAATGTGGGGAATGCCAGGCCTCCACCGTGGTTCGGATTCCACGTTAAACTGTAGGTCCTCCATTTCATCTCACAATCACCCTACCATTAGACATTAGCGTAAGTGCGTATAACCCGAACGGGTAGTAAGACGCGGTGCTAGTAATAATAATAATAATAATAATAATAATAGAGTTTATATGAGTATATTATTAAGATACGGAGAAAAACAACAACTACCTAGCAGTGCTTTGAATGGTGTTGACTAGAAGAAAGATATGCTAAAAATAATATATAATGGCTCGGTAAGTAAAGTTGTACAGTGCACTTGCAAAGACTGTATCGCTACTCTACCTAAATATGAAAATATTTACTTAAATCTCGTAAGATATGTGTAACTCAATAATGTAAGGGTAGTAAAGTGCGATGATTACAAAAATAATAATTAAGGATTGCTAGAATTAATTAACTTTAGAGCTAAGTTTACTGGTCGGTAGTCATAGGCACCCCTCCCCCCCCCCACACCTCTCACGCTTGACGCATAATTTTTAATTCATACGCCAGTCTCTGTGTCACCAGTTGGTTTAATTTTTAACTTTAATATCTTCTAATTTTATTCCAAACATTCTTTATAAAATAATATTTTTTCTTATTTTGCACTGCTGTGTAATAAGAAAATTCATAAAGGTTGCGTACCCAGATTGAGTGGCCCAATATAGTATTGCTCAATATATTAAATTTGAATTTAACCAGCAGTAGGCTTAATGTTTATACATTCGAACTATGGGCTTTTTTTATTAATAAAAAACTGGGCAGCAAAATATATTTATTTTATGTGTTGGGGTGTATAAACTACTAGAAATCCCACAAGGCGTCGCCCGTGACCCATCTACAGATTCAAAATGTAACGTTATCACTGAAACGTGTTGTAATTCTCTGTTTTCTACTTGTCGATTTAATACATTTTTTTTCCCGAGGAGGATGAGGGATGTTTTTATCGCAGCAATCTCTGAAACGTAATTCTAAACCAGATTAAAAATATGTTCTTCAAAAATTTGTTAAATATAGCCTAATTAAATATTTAAAAGGACAGCTTTGAGGTACATTCGGACACCCATTCGTACACCTATGTTAAAAATTTCAGATCTGGTTGGACATCGTACACAAACAAACACAGAAAAACACTTCCTTTTATTAATTATTACAGATGTCTTTTGCTATCCCTAAATGGGTTAAATTAATTCACTATTGTAAAAGATGTTTACGAATTAATTAATCATTCATTTTTGTAATTTTATTCAAAGTTTTGTTTAATTTTATATTTGATTTTTTTTTCTTCTTCTAGCATATGTCATTGTTGACTGTGAGAGATGCAGTATCTTATTTGGTTGTCGTGTGTGTATACTTTTACCCATTCTTGTTGAACAGAACGTTGCCCAGGGTTTACCTTGAATGTTGTCTAAACGTACCAGCAATTAGATGACGTCATGATAATGGAAATCTTAAACCTAGCCTAACTAACCGGATCGTGGTAAAAATAGGTAGAAACAGTCTCCCTTACGGTAAGAATACCTATGGTACCACCGTGAATCAAACCCAGGACATCTAATTTAGTAGCTATGGGCCACTATACCAAGATGCCGGTCTTAAAATTAATAAAGTAACGAAATAGCATAAAAGTATTTTTTAAAGTTCAATTGCATAAGAAAAAATTATTTAAACAATTTAGATTTTGCATGAGTGCATGAAAAAATATACAATTAGTATAGAAAAATATATTTTTTATAATAATTTTAGTATTTGACGTTAAATAACAATTAAATCTAAAGGTTTATTTACTTTACATAGTCACCAAACCTTCTATTTGCTTGGAATATATTCATTAGATGGTAAAAAGTAATGTATTGTGAGAAATTGTGTCAATCATTTATAAAAAAATGACAGTCCAATTTTTGTACGTTTGATTAATTACTCTCTTCAGTTGTAGGTCAGGTACGATTATTTATCACCGAGTGGTCTGAGTTTTCTTAGACCACGTTAAAAATTAACAGCTCGGGATTATGTTTTGGTCTCTGAATCAAGCTGGTATAAAGCCTGGTACACAAAACACAATATTTTGCACAAATATTTGTAAAAAAAAATGGTACAAAGCTTTGTTCAGGATTATTACAAACAAGTTCTACCCAGAACCTGTTCACTCAATATATATACGATTGTTTAGAATATTTGGAAATTTTGAGGGATTATTTTTGCTATTTTTTAATGGTTAAATAACCATTGAGTAACTTTATTTTCAAGGTAAATATTTACCAAATCTATACTTATAAAATAACATGTCCTGACTGACTGACTGACTGACTGATTCATCATCGCCGAGCGCAAACTATCAAGGCTACAAGCATGAAATTCGGACTGTATATTCATTTTGTTATGTAGGCACCCACTAAGAAAGGATTTTAGAAAATTCCACCCCAAAGGGGTCAAAATAGGGGATGATAATATGTATGATAATATGTATGAAAGTCCGTCATTTTGAAAGTTACATAAACAAAATTTTGTATTTCGGTTATTGACGTAAAACAAATAAATACGTGTTTCAGGAATTTTGGAAATTTTATTTAATAAGGGATGAAAAAGGGGGTGAAAGTTTGTATCGGACTTGCATTATTTTTGATCTGAGGTCAAGTTATGGTCATCAACGTAACGTAATATTTTAAATTAATCTGTAAATACATATGTATATTTTCGTATTTGTATATAATCAACTTCCACGCGAGCAAAGCCGCGGGCAACAGCTATCTAGTACTCTATAAATCTATAACCAAGAATGACCAATTTTAAAACTTCATTTATACTTTTCATACAGCCGAAAAACTATATATCTGTGTTTTAATTTTCTATCATTTTAACTTGTTTAAAACCTGCTTCAGTGGCCGTGTGGTCTTAAGTATCTCACTAACAATAGACTAGAATGTCGGTAGCGAAGAGATCGGAGCTATATTCCTGGTCGAGTGTACTCAAGGTGGGTTTTCCTAAATCATTTTACACTTTTATTCCACTCAAATGCTTGTACACTGACTCTAAACTAAGCCTTTCTCATCCTTAATACTTTAGTGTAATTAGTTCATACATGTACAACCAGAACGTGTGGAGAGACACGATGGCATTTTTATTTTTTTAATGTCAAACCTTTTATAAATAACGAAGAATCTTTGAGCGTTTGATAAGCGTCTCAGCTCTTCAGTAGACTTCCTCCTTAATACCAAACTATTTTAATAACTCAACGTCGTAAGCAGAAGCCAGGACATGTAATTGAAAAGTCATGTGAGAATGTTGTGATGTCATCTAAATGTCATATTCCTCCATTTTATGATCAGACTCATCCTTGATATTCATTTACTCCTCATTCATTTGATCCCCTTAACGCCATATTGACAAGATTTTGCACCACATTTCTTCCTACCCCCGTCCCCTTGCCCTACTCTCTTTGCCCCAACATCCCAATTCCCTATCCTCCTTCACCCACTCCTATACCTGTCACGTAATCCTTCTTAAGTCCTCCATGTAATCCAGCGCTACCGGAGTTATCACAGCTCCTCTACACAGGCTGAAACGACTTCCAGAGGTACTTCTCAGGCAGACGTTGGGAAGGTACTTGAGATACAGGCAAAAAAAAAAAGAAGTAAAAGAAGAGGATTGGATCCGTCAGAAGGGGAAGAACATCACCGATCTTGCAAAAGAAATAGTTTTTTTTTTGTTTTGACTCGAAGTCTTTGAAGGTTCAATTTGGGGATGTAGAGACCACGATAGCAAAGCCGGTGGTTGTATTTTTTTTTATAGCATTACTTTTTTTTTGGTCAAAATAAATAAATTATTGCTTCAGTATAAACATAATAGTTAAATTTTCTTCACATTTTGATATCAACAGTTATTTAATATCTGTCATCAGAATAGTAACATCAGATGAGAAACTTTTTAAATGAAGAGAAAAAGTTGTCATTAAATTCCAGGACATTCTTAACAGATATTCAAGAACGGATGAGATCAACACATGAAGAAAATTAAACTCATTGTTTCTAATGGAGAAATATTAAATTTCTTTTGACCAAAAAAATAGTTTTGCTATAAAAAGTGCAAATACACTTACTAATCTATACTCTGATTCTGGTAGGAAGAATAGTTTTAGAAAATAAAGATAATGATTTATGGTGAGTATTGCTAACATTTTATCTTATTATTAATTTTAATATATAAATATTGAAAATATCTAACGGAAGTTAAAGATGTAAATATCAATACTTGAGACATGAATGTATGAAAGTATTATTATTATTATTATTATTATTATTTAGCGCCGCGTCTTACTACCCGTTCGGGTTATACGCTTTAAGTACTAATTACGCTAATGGATTGGAAATGTTGAATTAAAGGAAGTGAACCCACTTTTTCGTGGAGGGAAAGTGGAAAACCATTTAGGAAACTACCCCCAGTTCACCCGACCGAGATTCGAACCTTGATCTCCGCGTCCTCAGCAGTCGAGCTCAACACGACTAGCGTGTTAGCCAACTACGCCACCGAGGCGGGTTGTATGAAAGTGGTATTACTAACGTTAGTGACCGTCATTTACTTTTCTTCCTAGCAGAATAGTTACAATATAATTTGGCTCAGTTTAGGACAGCAATACTTACCAGTGAACATCTAACAGGGCAGTGCTGGTTATAGGAGTGCTCATGGAGCTATAAGATTATTATTATTAGCACCACGTCTTACTACCCATTCGGGTCATACGCACTTACGCTAATGTGTAATGATTGGGTGATTGTGAGATGAAATGAAGGACCTACAGTTTAACGTGGAATTCGAACCACGGTGGAGGTCGGGCATTCCCCACATTCACAAGATGTCTTGTCAAAGGTGAAGGAAGGGTTTGGTAATCAGATAAATCTTTGCCAGGACCGAGAATTGAACCCCGGCCGCCAGCATAGAAGTCTGACACCTTACCCCTAGACCACCAGGTCACCATTTGAAATAAAGATTTTTAAAACCCTATTTTTGAATTAAGGGTCACTGTGTGTCACAGGGTCAAAGTGGAAAATCGTAACGATTACAATACTTTAGCTACATGATATTCTTCCTCTTAAGTACAATCTGAAGTTCGTTTTGATGTGATTTCTATCCATACTGCACTAGACCCTTACACACTGAACTTCTATGAGCGAGCGTGAAAATGTCTACCAATTTTTGGGGGGAATATATTTTCACTTAAGCTCCAAGGTTCTTTTATATGTCCTAGTTGACATCTTATTTACTCTACACATAAGTTGTGATACGGATTTTTATTGTTAATGAAAAATCAGTTGACCTTGGTGGGGTTTGAACCCACGGATATCAGGTCCTGAAGTGTGCAATTTACCCCAAGACTACCAAGGTCGTCATATGCATGCTAAAGTAGGTGTTAAAATAAAAAAAAAACATGTTTTAAAAGACTTCTAGTGGATATAAACACATTTGATTTAAAATAATATGTTTAAAATCCGATTACAGAAGATCTTCTCGTACGACCATGGGCGAGAGATATGATAACTATTGAACACTTCTCCTCCCTCTATTTATATTTTTCTTTTCAACTCTATTCTTCTTACACTGGTAAATAATTCCATCAGGTTGAATAAGGAATGCTCTAAAGGTATGGGAAACACGATTTTCGTGATAAATTATATTGGCGTGGCAAATACTTTTTTTTTTCCTATAAAAAGAAAAGTTTTAGTTATTCAAAAATATCAATAACCTTCTCAGCAGGGTTCCATTTTCCCTCACCGTTGTGACCCCATGCTGTTGTTGTACGTGAGACATACCTAACAGGGGGAGCAGTGCACAGTATGAAGCCCAGTCAAGGATGAAGGATGACACAAGGTTTGCGGTGCTCGCTAACGGATTTCGTAGTAAATACAGGATGATGGCTCGTACCGGAGCTATTTCAAGAAAAATGAGGGGAGAAAATAATATCTAGACACTTAGAGATTTGCAAAAATGTAACTAGAACTTTATTTTATTCTTAAACAAATAAAGTTCTTTCCAAAATACCTATTCGTAGTTCAAAAAATGGCTTAAATCAAAAATTTGATAACCACATTTACGTTTATGATTCAATTATTTTTGCACTGCTTCTTACTACCCGTTTGAGTTATACGCTTATGCACTAATTACGAGAATTATCTTAGGGATTAATGAGATTATATTCAAAGGAAGTGTACCCACATTTTCGGGGTGGTAGAATGAAAAACAATTTTGTAGAACCACCTGACTGAGATTCGAACTTCAATCTCCCCATCATCAACAGTCTATTCTAGTTCAAGAGTAGCGAGTTTAATCACGTGGTCACCGAAACAGGTATTTGTTTATTTAATAATCTAAATTAACCCCTTGACTTACCATTTAAACTGGCTATGTTCTACACCAGGATTACCATTAGAAATGTTAAAACACTTTATGCACAAGTTTAATTTAACTATTATTATTATTAGCACCGCGTCTTACTACCCGTTCGGGTTATACGCACTTACGCTAATGTGTAATGGTAGGGTGATTGTGAGATGAAATGAAGGACCTACAGTTTAACGTGGAATCCGAACCACGGTGGCGACCTGGCATTCCACACATTCACAAGATATCTTGTCAGAGGTGTAGGAAGGGTTTGGAAATCAGATAAATCTGTGCCGGGACCGAGGATCGATCCCCGGCCGCCAGCATAGAAGTCTGACACCTTACCCCTAGACCACCAGGTCACCACTTTAATTTAACTGATATAACTTCTATAATATATTTGCTATTTCAATGCCCTGAACATCATTTTGATGTCATGATAAATTATCAATTTTCTCCTCCCTCCTACTCCTATAATTTGAATTTTTCATCCCTCCCACTTTACATCTTTCTCTATCCCCTTCCCCTCAATCATCTACCATTGTTGCCCCTCTCTTCTAACACTCCCTTCAACATTTATTTATCTTTATTTCTCTCCTTAAACCCTTTATATTACTTATTTCACTCCCCTCCCACTATATTATTTCTCCCATATCCTTTGGTTTAGCCCCCTTATTCCACACTATGGGTGTTCTTATTTAGAAAATTATAACTAATCTTGACAAAAATTTCTTTTCTGGACTGTATATACTATGTTCAAGAAAAATACAATTTATACATAACATATATTTTTTTATAAAGCATAGTGTTGATTTACTCTATAAAATGTTATTTTTCTCAAAAAATTTCTTTGCATGGAAAGTTTCAAAACATTCTGGGAGATGAAGAGGAACTACACAATTTTTACTTTGCCATATTGTTTAATTGCGCTTTCCATGAGCGGTACACACTTTGCATCGTTTTGTTGAGTTTTTCTTCTTTTCTGTGGCAGGGATGTGTTCAGGAAAATGCCCCCATTGTTTGTTTTGAAGTATGGCTGGGGAGTCTCCCATTGTTTGGCTTAAAGTCTGGCTGGGGAGTCTCCCGTTGTTTGGCTTGAAACCTGGCTGAGGAGTCTCCCATTGTTTGGCTTTAAATCTGGCTGGGGAGTCTTCCCATTGTTTGGCTTCAAGTCTGGCTGGGAGTCTCCCGTTGTTTGGCTTGAAGAATGGCTGGGGAGTCTCCCATTGTTTGGCTTGAAGTCTGGCTGGGGAGGTCCCATTGTTTGGCTTGAAGTCTGGCCGAGGAGTCTCCCATTGTTTGGGTTTAAGTCTGGCTGGGGAGTCTCCCATTGTTTGGCTTTAAGTTTGGCTGGGGAGTCTCCCATTGTTTGGCTTAAAGTCTGGCTGGGAGTCTCCCGTTGTTTGGCTTGAAGAATGGCTGGGGAGTCTCCCATTGTTTGGCTTTAAGTTTGGCTGGTGAGTCTCCCATTGTTTGGCTTTAAGTTTGGCTGGGGAGTCTCCCATTGTTTGGCTTTAAGTTTGGCTGGGGAGTCTCCCATTGTTTGGCTTTAAGTTTGGCTGAGGAGTCTCCCATTGCTTGGCTTTAAGTTTGGCTGGGGAGTCTCCCATTGTTTGGCTTTAAGTTTGGCTGAGGAGTCTCCCATTGTTTGGCTTTAAGTTTGGCTGGGGAGTCTCCCATTGTTTGGCTTAAAGTCTGGCTGGGGAGTCTCCCATTGTTTGGCTTGAAAACTGGCTGGGGAGTTTCCCATCGAAGGATGACCTCGACTTTTATAGTTAGGCTGTTCTACATTATCCAAGATTTGCTCTGCAATGTTTAGTTTGTAGTTTGAATATGTCAACCTTCACAATTATTTATCTTACTGTACAGAACGTAGGAGTAGAAAATTTCCATGTCTATGATATAATAAAATATTTTACGGCAACCCTTGACATATTTTTTCATAAGAAGAAATTGATCCATGTGGTATACACCACCCATTCCTGACTAATCGAGAACAGGTTTTGGTTTTGATACAAAATCTTCAACTTCTCCCTGTCCTCAAATACTTCTCCTCTTACTTGTATCAGTCATATCAGAATTTTTGTGATGAGTTGAAAGTAGAGAAAGATCTTTGTCTTTCCACTTTAGAGCTAAGATATTGATACACGAATGGTGTGCTGTCTCACCTCGTTCTAGCTTCAATTATTTTAGGTCAGCTGGAATATTCTTTCTTCTTAGCTGGACTGTACATAAAACATTTATCTTGTTATCAAGTAATTTCTTAAATAGAGCTGGAGAACTGTGCCAATTATCTAAGTACAAGTTGTATCCTTTGTGTTGGAATGTGTCTACTAGACCAAGAAACATAGATTAACTAGATGTGGAGTCTAGATTTGCTGCTAAATCTTTCCCAATGTATATCTTTATCTTTGAGCAATACCTAGAATTTGATTCAAATTATACCAAAGCATGCTCACTTGCTTGGATTGCGCTGGACGACAACTAAACAACCCTTGAATGTCATCAAGCTCTCATAAATACTAATGTCTTGCTGAGGTACGTAGAATTCATAAAAGCGTTTATCTATATGAGTTATAACAGGCCTCAATTTTCGTAACCTATCCTGTAAATTCTCATCATTAGAAAAATGCAGAATCCTGTTTATTAGCCTAAATCTCTTATAAGGCATAGTTTGAGAATATATTAGTGTGTCAATTATTGGTCGTTTATTCCAGTAGTACTGTAATTTTGATTTTCTATTCTGTGACATAAGAATTAACAATATAAAATGCGTGTGAATTTCATCAGCAGTTGTGGGAAACCACTTATAATCACATTTCCCAATAGATTTTTTTATTATTCATATATAAATAGTATTAATCATTAGTTTCAGTAGCTATTTAACACCAAAAATCATTAGAAGTAAAGAGGGAGTAGCATTCAAATTCCCTTGGTGAATCACCTAAATTGGCAACAATAGTATCTGAAATACAACACTTGCCGAGAAATGGATAAATAAGCGCATTATTATGTCTAGAAGGCCATGCCGATCTCAATTGTCATATATGTGCTTTCGTTTTTCAACCGCATTTACATTTGTTTGATAGTCTGAATCACAATTGTCAAAAGAGCTATCACTTTTAGAAGGCATATATATGTAAATATTGTTGACCTTTTCAGTTAATTCTACACTTTCACCATCGTAATCATCAAAAAAATCTATATTCTCAATATCCCTAGTATTGACTAAATCATTTTCATTTTCGGAATCACAAAGTATCTTGTGTCATTTCCTCGTCAGTTAGACATATTTAGACCGAGAAACTTTCGCTTAACAAGTTGGTGCCATTTCATAGCTTTATTGTACGAATAATTGAGTAACACTTATGCGTTAGAAAAAACTACGTGAAAGTTTTGATTGAAATATGTTGAATAAAACTGCAAGTTTTATTCATAACGTTTCTGCCGTCTATTAAAGTAACACCTGCTATTCATGGGGGAATTTTTTTTAAAGAAAAATAACAAATAAAACTGCCACGTTCTATTTATAACACTCTTGCAGCCAATGACAGTAACATCTTCAATTCGTGAAAGAAATAAGAATAAAATAACTAAACGTTTGTTTGAAATATAAGTAATAAAACCGCTAAGTTTTATTTATACAGCTCCTGCCCTCTATGAAGTATAAGAAAGGACACAATGTGCGAGTCCTGCTCGTCAAAGTACGTCAAGATTGAATAAAAAGTTAACAGATTTCTTTCTGACGTTGATTATTTTAATAAAAATATATATATACAAAGTGAAAAGACTTAAATTTCTTACCCGTTTGGGCTATCCGCATAAAGAGGGTGTTTCTAAACTCTCCGCCCAAACTTAAACCACAGCATCTATGGGTGGAAAGATACAGAAAATTCTTTTAAAATAGTGTCCGGAAAAGTAATCTTACTAAAATAATAATGAAATGAAGCTAGATTCGGAAACGCCGGGAGTACGCAACTGTAGGTACGTACGTGCACAGCAAGTTGCATATCCATAGGCGGGCGGAGGCTCTCACCCGCGAGCAGCGTTGTTTATCCCGCGTCAAATGCAACTGACTGTTACTGATTGCTGTGACTCAGTAGAGGAGGGAGATTTGAACACGTGCTGTGATTTTATCACCTAAATACGGCAATGTGTTGTATACGTACGTACTGTACGTACTTACAGCTGCGTATTCCCGACGATGTTGAGTCTAGCTTCAACTCACATTTAGTAACGCAAGATGACTTTTTAAAACTTTTTTACAAGGAGATTTTGTTTATTTATGCCAACATATACTATGGTATAAATTTGGACAAACAGTTTATAAACAACCTGTTACACTAATAACTGCAGTATTCCTCAACCTGGATGTTACCAAGTCTCCTTCACCCTCGAGGGGTCAATAAAGGGGCGTTTAGATTCTTATATATGCTACAAAAATATTTTTTTATGTTTATCATAACAGGAAACAAAATATTATAAAAAAATTGTCTCACAATTTATAATATTATTAATATTTTATTTTGTCTTTACATTTAATTAATTTTATTTCTAAATATTTGACATGTGTTATGTTTTAACGTGTCTTAATATGTGATTATAAATCACTTCACAATAAAAAGTGCAGTTAATTTGTGATAATATTTTTCAAACTAGGACGTATTGTTCACCTGGTAGCACGTAGCCATTTATCAAACGTGTCGACAAATTTGGGAATTTTTGTCGGGTGATAAAAATTATATTTGTTCCTGTACTTTTTTTTTTAAACTGTGTAACTTTTTAATTATATTTTATTTCTATTCCACCATGGTAGATATAATTTTACTAAATTTTAATTGAACTTGATCAAAATGGAGTGGCGCTTTATTTAAAACTAAAGACGTTGGATATGTAAACAAGGAAATGGAACATAATTGGAGAACACTTGGATGTAGAAGATAGAAATGTATGTTGACATATGAGTTTAATGAAACAAGTTAATACATAGAGTAATATCAAAACACTTTCACATCATTCCTAATCAGGCCTATAGTGAGGGCCATGATAAATGACAGATCTACAAGTAAAAATGTAAACACGCTCATAGAGTGATCTCTGCGTGAAGTGCCAATTACTTAGTACAACAGGTAAAATCCAAGCTGTGCAATGTAATTCTAGTCCCCCTCTTAAGAGGAATTGTTAAACAAACCAGAATAAAAATATATAATTATGTGGTTATTATAGGTACACATTACAGTAGCAATAGTTAAGTTGTTGCAACAAACGACTTACAAGCTACTACGCGCGCAGAACCTGTTCAGCGTAATAGAAAAAAACTATCTTAAGAGATGACTACATAGGCTAGTGAAGCTAGATTAATCCTAATAAATTGATTTAAAATGGTTTCAGGTAATTAAGAGTTTGTTTCGGTAATACATAGGCCGGTAAAATGTCTAGGGAAAGTTCCAATTCATGGTTATAGGCCTTATCTTACATGCCCTGGCAAGCCACAAATTAGTAAAAGCCGGGACCTTGAGAATTACAACCCTACACGAGCAGAAATTAATATAGAGGGTGTTAAAGAGCCCCTAAAGATAGTAAGACTTGGAAATCAAAATGGAACTGGGCCCCACCAGAAGGGCAGGAAAAACCCACAAATTGAGCATCGTAAACAGGTGAACAATAAGGCTTAAAAGCATATAGAACGCGAGCCAAGCCAGAGGGGCAGAAACAACCCAATAGTTGAGCACCACAATCAAGTGAACAACCTAGTTTAGAAAACATATATAACGCGAGCCATGCCAGATGAGCATAAATGACCCACGAGTTGAGCACCATAAACAAGGGAACAACCAAGTTTAGAAAACATATATAACGCGAGCCATGCCAGATGGGCATAAATGACCCACAAGTTGAGCACCACAAACAAGTGAACAACCTAGTTTAGAAAACATATATAACGCGAGCCATGCCAGATGAGCATAAATGACCCACGAGTTGAGCACCACAAACAAGGGAACAACCAAGTTTAGAAAACATATATAACGCGAGCCATACCAGATGGGCATAAATGACCCACAAGGTGAACAACACAAGTGGCGTGAGGCGCCCATATTACCCAATTTATGCTAACCAATACCTAACTAGGTATAACCATTAGGCCCGGAACAACCCAACTGCACCTTTCCCGCCTGAATGCCCTGCTGACTAAAAGGTGGTCATGCAGGCCGAGGAGTGAGACACACGCCCTTAACTAAGCCGCCGGTCTTAAGGACCGAGTAGGAAAAATTGTGATGCGAGAGGACACTCATGGCATGTCCAATATGTCACATTTAAATATAAGGCTAACCTAATGATATATAAAGTAACCACAAGAGTGACAAAGTGAAAAAGTGACAAACACTCTCAATAAGCGTGGAAACAATTCCTATAATTTGAAAGTTCAAACATTACGGCATGTTACTTACTTCTACCCGCCTCGGTGGCGCAGTTGGCTAACGCGCTTCTCGTGTTGAGCTCGACTGCCGAGGACAGGAAGATCAAGGTTCGAATCTCGATCGAGTAAACTGAGGGTTTTTTCCTAAATGGTTTTCCACTCTCCCTCCACGCAAATACGGGTTCACTTCCTCTAATTCAACCTTCCCAATTCCTAATCCATTAGCGTAATTAGTACTTAAAGCGTATAACCCGAACGGGTAGTAAGACGCGGTGCTAAATAATAATAATAATAATACTTCCATCTATCTGATCTGTCTGTCGGCAGCATCGTCATAACCACTGTGTTCTGTAGTTTCTGCTGAGAGAAGAGACGTCAAACGTGTAGGATATTTGGCTGGTACCTTTGTTCATGTTGTTATGTGTCGATCCCAGTGAGCCGTGGCATTTTATAGTGGTTGAACGTGATGAACCATAGGAGAGAAAAGAGAGAGGAGGAGACGCCCCTTGACGTTAAAAATGGCACGTAAGCACCAGCCACTGAACCCATGCACTGGCGGCCTACGTCGAACTACGGTCAGTTGATTAGATGGCTCCGAAATTTCAAGTGGTGTGTTGAAAGGAGTCTAACTCTTCCGATGGGGCCGTTCTTGTCCAGCGATGTTCCAGGGCATGGTGTGTAACAAATGGAGTTATACGTTTATAGATATGTATATACATAATTAGAAATACATGTATATATATACATGTGTGTGTATTATTTCGAGAAATAACTTTCTGTAGTTCATTTAGGTGGTACGGAGCTAGATTGGTTAGCCCGCTACACAAACTTTAAAAATGTATCTATATATATATTTATAATTATTATTTACTTTGAAGTTAAATAAATATGAATGTAGTAGTACAGTATTTAAATATGAGTTTCAGGCTACTACCACTAATTTCAGCATAATTATTACTTTTAAATTGAGGGGACTAGAGGGTAGAGGAGGTGTGGGACAAAAGAGTCAGCATCCGATTCTCTTAATTGGGCTCTAGACTAGAAAGGGTTTGCAACCACTGTACTAATGAATTAGAAATGAGAAAGGTGCAGTTTAAACATAATGTGCCCGTAGGCCTACATGTGTGGATGGAAAGTAGTATACTATTTGGGATAATAACTCCCAGCATATTCAACCAATACTCGAACCCCACTATCCCCACCATCGACCGTCCATTCTATTGTAATATCGACGGCTTGTATCACTCTAGCACCGAAGCGAATCAAATTATAAGTTAACTTGTTGAGGACGTTACCTACCTGTGACGTCACAGTCGGACAAGATAGGATTTCCCATGTTAATGAATTTACGTTTTACTCAGCAAGTATTAACAATATATGGTTGGAAAAAAAACCCACAAATTATTAAATAATTCTAAAAGTAGTTCTACAATGTTACAGCATTATTATTTTTATCTTTAAGTATTTAGCTTGAATCAGGAAATTTGGGGAGGGTAAATAAATTAAATTAAACTAAACATTTAATATCTTTGCCCCTTTGTTAAATATATATATATATATATATATTTGCCCCTTTGTTAAATATATATATATATTTGCCCCTTTGTTAAATATATATATATATATATTTGCCCCTTTGTTAAATATATATATATATACATATATATACATGTATAAATGTTAAATAAATAAATAAATAAATATATATATATAAATGTTAAATAAATAAATATATATACATAAAAATGTTAAATATATATATTTATTTATAAATATATATATATATTTAACATTTAATAATTAATGGGGTACTGTGTTTCTTAAAACACTATAACTTTAAACACTGCGTGAAATCAACGCACTGTGACTTTCCCCCAGAAATAACTAAACATTTTCATCTCATCAGCTGTGACCACTTTTACCAACACTTCAATAGGAAATTATGACTTTCAAATTACTGAAAATTATGTTATTGCTCTGACAGGGAATGAATGAGTGTTTTTTAATAAATTATTATCATATTATTTTTAATTTGTCACATTTTTGCCCCCTCCCCCCATTCACAAGAAAACAACTTGCTGTCCCATGCAAATGCTGGTAGAGCTAGCTAGCCCTCCCTGTATGTCTACACCATGTTGATGTCAGTTTTAACACTTTATGTATCCAAAACTACGCCAGGAGTGATCAGAACAATATGATAATTAAATTAAACTAAACATTTAGTTTCTTTACCCCTTTGTTAAATATATATATATTCATTCATTCCCTGTCAGAGCAATACCATAATTTTCAGACATTTGAAAGTCATAATTTCCTATTAAGTGTTGGTAAAAGTGGTCACAGCTGATGAGATGAAAATGTTCAGTTATTTCTGGGGGCAAGTCACAATGAGTTGATTTCACGCAGTGTTTAAAGTTATAGTGTTTTAAGAAACACAGTACCCATTAATTATTAAATGTTAAATATATATATATATATATTTAACAAAGGGGCAAAGATATTAAATGTTTAGTTTGATTTAATTTATTTACCCTCCCCAAATTTCCTGATTCAAGGTAAATATGGTTTGCAAATGAGTACTCTAAGTTCTTTAATTAATTAAGAGAGAAAATATTTCATACGATACTTTTATGCTTAAGAACCCACTTGAAATATTCCTTATGGCCAGTATGCCAAGTTAGATTTCCTACCTCACCCCTAGATTACTTTAAAATATAAAACCATAAATTAAACACTAAAGCAAAGATTTTTTGTCTATAAATAAAATTATAGTATTATTAAAAGAAGTTAGAAAGACATTATTTGATTATTTTAACCACCCCAAAAATAACTCTAGATTTAGTGGAAGAAAATCTAAGTTGTCAGTTCTGATTTAATAATGGTCAACCCCCTCATGGCTAGAAAGATTGATGGTTCTGTAACTTTTCTTGTTATCTTCGTTTGAAAGGGAAGTCCTTCTTTCAACTGCGGTGTAACAATGGTTATAGAGGTGGTTGAGGAGGTGTGTGAGGGGATGGTGGGAANCCCCCCCCCCCATGGTCATCAGAATGTCACATGACAAGGCCCTTATCTAAGTCACTATCAGAACACGCATAACCTACTGCGTTCATCTTCTTGCTCATGGACAAAAAGGATCGCTTTATACTAAAAAGAGCTTAAGGTCACGGTGGTTTCTTGTCCTTACTAGGCAGTATTTTGCTAAGGGTCCCATACACGATCATGCATGCATGCCAGTCATCATGATTGCCAGTCCCATGATTAATGAACGGTCGACCACACACGATCATGCATGCATGACATTCCTGTCAACCACGTTTGGTCTGTCCAGTGAATAGGTAAATAAGGCTAACTGATGAAATCACGTAAAAACTCTGTATCTCCCATGTTTACGCTGTGAGAAATAGCCCTTGAACGAAGATGTGCTGTCAGTAAGTCCCATTCACGTTCATGCATGCATTTCAATCACCAACTTGCATGTCAATCGTGGGCTAAAAATCAAACATGTTTGAAATCCTTCATGCACGAACCTGACGTGTCATTCATCTTCATGCATATCCATATATGATCAGTTTTGCGTGACAATCGCGATGACTGTCTTGCATACATGATCGTGTATGGGACCCTTAAAACGGAATAAGACAGTACAGTGTGGTCACCTAGCTTTCGGCTACGGCAGTTCTTCGAAAAACAGTTTCATCGAGATATCGTCTATATTTACAGAAAAGTGCATTTCGATACTGAAAATTGACATTGACTAGCAGAGTATGCATTTACTTGGGAGGAAAATTTTCCAGGAAATTTTGAATAGGAGAATTTTTCGCAGTGGTGGCTTGCGGTGGAGGAGTTAAATTGTGGAGGTAGGACCTAGAGCTTATTACACCATAAAACAGAGTGTGCTAAGAGACGAGGAGGTTATAAGAAGGCGAGGGGTAGGGGTGAACAGGAAGCACGGTGGAGAGGGGAGGGGGGGACAAATGCCAGGCCAAACTTAACATTATTTTAATTAACTTAATGATGATAAAAAAAAAATTGAAGTATGATTTATGAACATAATGGGTTGACAAAGGTTATCATTTATTTATTTCTTTACTATTAATTTTAGCACCACGATTTAATACCCATTCGGGTTTATAGGCCATGTACTAATTACGCTAATGTGCTAGGGACGAGGAAGGTTGAATTTAGACGGATTACACCCGTGAAAGTGGAAAACTAATAGGAAAAACCACCGCCAGTGCAACCGACTGGTATCGAACACCGATCTCTTTGTCATCAGCAGTCGATTCTATTGCGAGAATAGCGTGTTAGACCGTGTGGCCACTGAAGCTCGTTTGATGATGTTTCTGGTGTTAACGCCCTCAGTAGAAACTAATATTAAGTACAAGTGTTGACATTTGGAATATTTATATCTCGATTACATTATAGTTCCATTTAATCAGTTGACATTAATTTACAGAAATAATAATTGAAAAATTTTCGGACAAAAAATATATGGAAAATTTTCCGTCTCACACCCCTAATTTAGACACCAGTCCTTTATTAACAATTATTTTGCTTAGAGACCTAAAAATGAATGGAAAACAAAATGTATGTAGAAAGATAGAAAACTCTCGAATTTCACATGATTTTCACACAATTATTGGAACTAATGTTATTAAATATTCCGAATCAACCATTGCTAGTCAATATAAGCCTGTATTTAAAATATTGATGAGTTTAATAAAAATATCTTTCAACTGATGCATTAGAGATCATTCACAGCTCTGTCAAATACAGCCGCAAAGAATAAACAACTTCACTTTATTTCGGCCAGTGGTAGGTTAAGTTCCACCATGTACGGCGATGTAAGCCGTCGCCAATATGACCGTTCACATTAGTTTGTTTCTTTGACCGTGTTCGGCCGTATACGGCAAAGCAAAATTACTGCCGCGTATGGAGCCAGTAGGCATGCGATGTTGCAAGTTTTAAAGTTTATGCTTCAGATTAGCCTAAGGACGTTAACTCATAAAACTTTCGTGACCGAATAGTCTAAGAGGTCACTCTCGTATTAGACTGCCCTGACGAAAATGTGGAAATCCGGGTTTCGAATCCTGGTCGGATCTACTAAGGGTTGTTTTTTTCCTAAATGGTTTCCCACTCTTCTTCAACGAAAATGAGGGTAGACTACTTACTACTTGTAAAATACTTACTTCCTCATCCCTACCCTACCAGAGTAATTATCATATATGCGTATAACCTGAACAAGTAGTAAGACGCGGTAGCAAAAAAAAAATAGTAAGCAAGACATGTCGGTGGCCATATGGTCCAACACGTCACTATCATGTTATAATGTTGATGGGGGAACTGAGGTTCGTATCCCAGTCTAGTAGAATGAGAGTGACTTTTTTCTAAATGGTAAATCTACTCTATAATTCTACGCACACTTGTCTATCATTTGCGAGATGGCCATTTCTAGCAGACTCCACACGGTACACTCAACTGTCATATTATGTCACTCGTGATCATGTCCTCCTCAGGAGAATATATGGGACGTATCCGAATAGTCTACTTCACGTACCTTCAACCTTTGACGTTCACTTGATATTTGCATTGGAAATCACGTGATCAAGTGTTGATCCGTCAGAACAGTCACCAAGTGTGCTCATTCACCCTTCACACACCCTTGGATCCTTGAAACGCCATCGATGGGGTGTTTGACCGGCAACTGTTTAATTTTTCGTCTGCTAGAGATAGAGCTTGTAGAGTGTTGTGATGTGTGCTAATGTACAATATGTTAACTATACTGGTAGTGTTGTAGTGTTGTATTATCTTAGATAATTTGGATAGTTTGTCATGTCCAGAGAAAATAATCCACCAAAAATATGTAAGTAACCTATGCTATTCGGGTTGATAGATGGCGTTTAAAATAGTTTCCAAGATCATTGTTAGGAAGCAGCTCTGTGGAATCCAGGTTGTGGAAAGGAAAGTTTGTCGTTAAAACAGTCTGTTGCAGTCTTCAATCTCAAATCTGTTTGAACGTTAATTCTAGAAGAGTTTCATTACCAGAGCGCAGCATCCATTCTAGACATCTAAAACAGAGAAAATAAGAGATCTTTACTTATATTATCACTTTTATGCATCCAATTGGTAAAATGAAATCTCCCTTAACAGACACCTCTAAATAGCGAATTATTCTTTATAAGAGACAATTTAAACTTCTCTGGAAAAATAACATGGATGCTTTGGGCCAAATACCTTCCCAATAATGGAATTTCTGAATAACGGGCACAGATACTGCTAGAGATGCACATTTACTCATAATATATATAAATTCAACGGAGCTACTGGCAACCTCGACTAACCAACGTTGCAAAATTCGTATTAAATTTAAGGGGGGATTGACCACACACACACACACACACACACACACACACACACATAAAGAGAAAACGACAACGCTGTTTCTCAATAATAGCAATGCAATTCCCTCTACGATATCGAGGTGTATAATTATCTTAATCTAACATCCATCTATTATGCGATGGGTTCGACTTGCATCTGCAGTCTGCGAATGCTAGATATCTGTGCGGCCTCTCAAAAAGACACGTTGAAAACAAAACGGGAACGAATGCAATAGAGTTAAACCAAAATAAACTATTATAGCTTCAAACTTAGTTTAATATAATGACGTCAACACCAGAAACGTCAAATAAGTTACAAATTAGCACTGCGTCCTATTACTCGTCCGGGTTATACGCACTTACGCTGATGTGTAATGGTAGAGTGATTGTGAGATGAAATGTAGGACCTACAGTTTAACGTGGGATCCGAACCACGGGGGAGGACTGGCATTCCCCACATTCACAAGTTGTGATTAAAACACGTCTTGTCAGAGGTGAAGGAAGTGTTTGTCAATCAGATAAATCTGTAGTGGGACCGAGGATTGAAGCCCGGACCCCAACATAGAAGTCCGACACCTTACCCCCAGATCGTCAGGTCACCAGTTACAATAAGGAAATAACGACGATTCCATTTATATTTTCACACTCACGGATCGACTGCAGTGCTTGGTGGTTGAATGCGTCACTAAGTTTGGGTCTGCTGTGGACCAGTTATGTCAATATTTCAATATTATAATTAAAAACTTCACGAATATACTCCCATCCACTTGGCATTCAATGATCCGATTGGAAAAAATTTCCGATTGAAAATTTAGATTAACATTTTCATTTCTAGTTTTATCGAGCGGAACTAAAATATTAAAAACGGTTTGTTTCCTGAGTTAATAATCTTGTTTGTAATGACCTGCTTGGAACTTGTAAATGCCCAAGTTTGGTCAGTATTAAAAAACACATTATAAGTTGGCTTTAATTTTTTCTTCTAATTATTTATTTGTTTATTTAGCATCACGTCTTACTACATGTTCGGGTTATACGCATATTCACTAAATACGTTAGTGATCTAAGGATGAGGAAGTAGGAATTTAGAGGAAGTGTACCCACATTTGCGTGGAGGGAGAGTGGAAAACCACAATGGGGAAAACCAGGATAAGAATCCCGATCCCCCTGTCATCAGCAGTCTAGCCTAATATGATAGTGACGCCTTATACCATGCGGCCACTAAAGCAGGTTAAGTTAGCTCTAATCAACTGTTAAAAAGTAATTTTACAATCTAATCCAAATTGAAAAAAAAATATACATATAGACACGAGAATCGAACCCATAAATTGTGTTTGACTCCTGTATTAAAGAGTATTTTTACAACTATATTAAATTGTATTAGTATAGTAAAGATTAAAGTAAAAATCTTTTTAGCAGTCTTTAGAAATACAATATACTTGCTCTGCATAAGGCATTACAATTAATATTATACTACAATGAAGCCACACGGCTGACTCACTCACTGACATTAATGTGTATCAACTTACAGATGAACTAGAAACTTGAAATTTGGCAAACTTATAGTTTATAGCCCGTAACCGACGGGAGAGTTCAAAAAAGTTAAAGAATTTGATTTTCAACTCCCGAAAAAAAAAATCAAAATTTTGGAGTAACTTTAAAGTCGTTGTGGACCTTTCTTTGGAGGTCTCTTGTGGCTAAACGGTAAGACCTATCAAAAAAACTGTTCTGGAATTACATTAGTCTACATCCACTTTGGAAGAAAACTGATTGGGGGTTTGGGGGGTGGAGCCCCCAACGAGCAAAGTAAGTCATCTATATATATTAATAAAAGGAAGTTTTTGTCAGTGGGTTTGTATGTGTGCGATGCCCAGCCAAATCTACGGCACGCAGAGATTTGAAATTTTTAACAGAGGTGGACGAAAGGGGGTCCAAATGGACCTCAAAACAGGATTTTTACATTTTCAATTAGCTTATTAATTAGGCTATTTCTAACAAACTTTTGAAGAAAATATTTTTAATCTGGTTTAGAATTACTTTTCAGAGATTGTGTTTCCATTTGAAATTGGGCACCATAGGGAGGGGGGGACCTTATTTAATTTTTATACCACAGTCAGTCACGCGCAGCATAAGGGTTGGGGGGG
>CABFVZ010001615.1:25811-63311 GCA_902151445.1 Timema monikensis | reverse complement strand
CCATTCTGAGGGTAATGGTCATCCCAGGTGTTGCATTTTGGACCATCTGATAGGTCATAATTATTATAATGTGTTAGAGGAGGAGGAAGGTTGAATTTATAAGAAGTGTACTCGCATTCACGTGGAAGGAGAGTGGAAAACAGTTTGAGAAAATGCCACCCTCAGTACTTATGACTGGAAATACCCATCTACCCGTCATCAGTTTAATATATTGCGACCGTGGTTCGGATCCCACGTTAGACTGTAGGTCCTTCATTTCATCTCACAATCACCCTACCATTACACATTAGCGTAAGTGCTTATAACCCGAACGGGTAGTAAGACGCGTTGCTAATAATAATAATAATAATAATAATAATAATAATAATAATAATAATAATAATAATATACTCAAATAATAATATATTGCGAGAATGACACCTTTGACCAAACCATTCGACCACCGAGGTAGGACAAATTTGAAATAATAATTAATAAATATTATTCTAATCACTATAATAATATTTTCCCATGAATAATACTATTTATTCCTTAATCAAATCATCAGTATTTTTGATTATCCGAATTACCTTTTTGACAAAATAATTCGGATAATTGATACACTTCAGTTGTATAATGGTCTAAGCCCAAATATACTATACCGCTGATAATGGGAGGATCAGCGTTTTAAGTTCTATTAGGGTGTGCTGAGGGTGGCATTTCTTAACTAATAATAATAATATTTAGCACCGCGTCTTACTACCCGTTCGGGTTATACGCTTTAAGTACTAATTACGCTAATGGATTAGAAATTGGGAAGGTTGAATTAGAGGAAGTTAACCCGCATTTGCGTGGAAGGAGAATGGAAAACCATTTAGGAAAAACCACCCTCAGTTCACCCGACCGAGATTCGAACCTCGATCTCCCCCGTCCTCAGCAGTAGAGCTCAACGTGACAAGCGCGTCAGCCAACTACTACGCCACCGAGGCGGGTATTTCCTAACTGTTTTTCCACACTCCCTCACCGCAAATTAGAATACAATTCCTCCAAATTCAACTTTCCTCATCCCTAACACACTAGCATAGTTAAAACGAATTTTCATAACCCAAAGGGGCAGTAAGACACGGTGCTAAAAAAAATTACAAGCTGATAACACTAAACTCGCGATTATCTCATTTTGGGCCGGATAACGGAAACTACGGATGATACGTAATCAGAGTGTGAATAATTTTCAGTATGGGTTCTACTTTTTAAAAATTTTCCCAGAATTTTAATATTTATTTTAATATAATGTGACCCGCCTCGGTGGCGTAGTTGGCTAACGCGCTTGTCGTGTTGAGCCCGACTGCTGAGGATGGGGTGATTGAAGTTAGAATCTCGGTCGGGTGAACTGGGAGTGGTTTTTCCTAAATGGTTTTCCACTCTGCCTCCATGCAAATGCGGGTTCACTTCCCTTAATTCAACCTTCCCAATTCCTAATCCATTAGTGTAATTAGTACTTAAGCGTATAACCCAAACGGGTAGTAAGACGCAGTGCTAAATAATAATAATAATATAATGTGCCCATTTTCTGAGTTCAATGTAAGATAGGAATACATTATTTGAAGGCGGAGAGTAAAAAATTAGATGAGAAAGAAATGTTTAATATCTTTACAATACAGCACTTTATTTTGGAAATTGATAATTTGCTACAAAGCAAGGCAAACAAGTGAAAATAAAGCGTCAAATGGATTGCATTATAAATTCAGTAAATAATTTTTTATTGGACGTGTACAGGTTTGTTAATTTTTGAACGCGCCTGTTAACACTGGGAGTCGGGACGGATAATACGAATAACCGGATAATCGAAGGTCGGATAGTCACGACTCTAGTGCAAGGGTCTCCAAACTTTTTGCTATGCGGGCCACATAATATATTTTACACATTTTTGCGTGCCAAAGTTCACCTGTTCTTCAAGGAACATTATTTTTGCTCTGAATGCCTTGACATGTTCAAATAAATCATAAATAAAATTTGTTTCAAAATTCAAATTTAGATTCAAGTCACGTCTGTAAAAAATGCCACTTTCCAAGGCCAGTAAGTGTTTAACAAAAGTGACTGACGTTGATTCTTCTCTGTGAGATACGAATCAATTTATATGTTATAAATTATATTTATAATATTTATATGTTAATATAATTTTATTTTTTTAAATCAGGTAACATTTTTCGGGACTTTACTTTTATAGCCTTCTGCCGGGAGAGTTGGAACTACCTAAAAATCGTCACAGTCAAGCCGTTCTGTTGTCGGTATAAGGAATAGAGCCTGCGACTGAAAATGAGAGTTTGCGATTCCACAGAACTCTGGATTGGTATCATGGGGGGTAAGCACTCTGAATTGGTATCATGGGGGGAAGCACTCTGGCTTGGTATCATGGGGGGGAAGCACTCTGGCTTGGTATCATGGGGGGAAGCACTCTGGCTTGGTGTCATGGGGGGAAGCACGCTGGCTTGGTGTCATGGGGGGAAGCACTCTGGCTTGGTGTCATGGGGGGAAGCACTCTGGCTTGGTGTCATGGGGGGAAGCACTCTGGCTTGGTGTCATAGGGGGGAAGCACTCTGGCTTGGTGTCATAGGGGGGAAGTAATCTGGTTTGGTGTCATGGGGGTGAAGTAATCTGGCTTGGTGTCATGGGGGGAAGCACGCGTGTGGACAGAAACTGAACTTGTAAAATAAACTGCGTGGTTAATAAATAACTAATAGTAACAATTAATTTGTTTTTTGATAAAATCTGGGAACGGTCCGGATATAATCTTGCAGCCCACGGGCCGTAGCTTGGAGCCCCTTGCTCTAGTGTGTTCGGCACGCCACTGCATTCTCTTTCAAGGCACTCAGATCTGATAGACCAACGCCTCTATGCTGTTTCTGGCGTCAAGGCCATTATATCCTTAAATATTATATCACCACTCTTCGCCTCGTGCACCTTCGTTGACATTTCCTAGGTGTATTAAAAAAGTTTGAGTTCCATTTTGTTGACTCCCTTTTTTTTTTAACTTGTTACTGTTTGCTTTCATCTTCAACTTTTTACATTTTTTTAAAAATATGTTCGACGTTAAATATAATTTGCTCTCTTATGCAAGGATTTTGATGATTTTTTTTTCAAACTTTTCTTTAAAGTTCTTTGCTTGGTAATTCTCCAACACTTTCTTATCTAAATACACCCCATCATTTTTTTCAAAGAAACTTAAGGGGTTCATCTACCTGAACACTCAGATGCGTTTGCAGATGTTTATAAAGTCCGTGTTATTTAACAAGTGTTTATTTATTTAAAAATATTGTTCATGCCAAAATTGAGTTCCTAAATGATTATTTACCTAGTATTTTAAACTTTATTATTTAAGAGGCCAATTCAATGCTGACAAACCGTAAAATTATGATACAATATAACGCTCGAATGGGAAAACTTAACGAAGTGCCGTTTACTCTTGTTTTGTTTTTTGACGATTGGGTGCACTGCTTCATTTAGTGAAAACCACCCTCTGTGCACCCGACCGGTATTGAACCCGGCTCTTCCCACCACCACCAGTGTAGTCTATTATGAATATGATGCCATAAACCATGTGGCTACCCAAGAGAGTCATTGCTTTTTCATTTGACAACATTGTGGCAATTTTTTTTTTCAAATTAAAATAATTAATTTTAAATTTTGCTCAATTATTAAAAAATAATACAACTTATGTGTTTTCATTTTAAAAAAAAGTAGAGTACAAAAAACCACACCATGATGGAACGTCTGGTTTTAAATTTATTTCCTACCAACGTTTAATTGTATCCATTGTGTGGGATGGACCCCTTAAAAAAAATCTCTAAATATTAAGATAAGCTCATTTTCAAGAATGTTTCGCGCTAAATATTTCAATTCTTAGATCAAAGTAAATAGTTAAAAATATAAACCCTGATTTTGGTAGGAAAGACAATATCTGGTGGTTACTAAAGATACTAAAACCATTTTAATATATTCCTACATAAAGTCATGATATCTGAAGCTATCACTTTTGTTAGATATTATCAACAACTTAAAAATAACACAAATAATATAAAAGAATGTTATCGATGTTGCCTGCAAAGAGATATATTAAAATTCTCTAAACTGTTCTTCTAAACAAAATCAGGCTATAGATCCACCACTCCTAAACAAATAAAGCCCTTTTTAATATAACATCCTATGATAATTGAGGATTGTTTTATTAAATCGAATTGTCGAAACTGAAATTATTGTAATACATACCACTATGTGAGGTTATCTTCTAACTGGAAGCACCCTTAACGCGATTGGTTTTTTTTTACCATCTACCAACCGACCTCAGACATTGTAATTGAGTTTGTAATAAGCATAATGGCAGAGGAATATTATTATTATTACTATCTTATTTAGCACCACGCCTTAATACTCATTCAGGTTATATTCTTAAGTACTAATTACTTTAATAGGTTTGGAATTGAGAAGGTTGAATTTAGAGGAAGTGAACCCGCATTTTTGTGAAGGAAGAGTGAAAAATATTTAGGAAAAACCACCCTCAGTACACCCGTCTGAGATTCAGACATCAATTTACAGACTATATACTGTGTGCTATTGTAAACAATCACTATTACGTGTGTTATTGTAGACAAACACTATTACGTGTGTTATTGTAGACAAACACTATTACGTGTGTTATTGTAGACAAACAGTATTACCTGTGTTATTGTAGACAGACAGTATTACGTATATTATTGTAGACAGACAATAGTACGTGTGCTATTGTAGACATAATATATTACGTGTGTTATTGTAGACAGATAATATTACGTGTGTTATTGTAGACAGATAATACTACTTGTGTTATTGTAGACAGACAGTATTACGTATGTTATTGTAGACAGACAATAGTACGTGTGTATTGTAGACAAACAATATTACGTGTTTTATTGTAGACATAATATATTATGTGTGTTATTGTAGACAGATAATATGACGTGTGTTATTGTAGACAAACAATATTACGTGTGTTATTGTAGGCATAATATATTACGTGTGTTATTGAAGACAGATAATATTACGTGTGTTATTATAGACAAACAATATTACGTCTGTTATTGTAGACAGACAATATTACGTGTGCTATTGTAGACAGATAATATTATGTGTGTTATTGTAGACAGACAATATTACGTGTGTTATTGTAGACAGACAATATTACGTGTGTTGTTGTAGACAGATAATATTACGTGTGTTATTGTAGACAGGCAATATTACGTTTTATTGTAGACAGACAATATTACATGTGATATTGTAGACAGATAATATTACGTGTGTTATTGTAGACAGACAATATTACGAGTCTTACTCCAACAAGCGGTTGCGACTGGTTGTAGACTGGTTCTACCCGATAGAGCACGCTTTAACAACCCCCTGAGTGCACCGAGGAGGTAAGGGGATGAAAAGGGAGGAAGTCTTTGATAAATTATTGCGACTTCCTAGTCTCTCTCAAGGCAAATTATAGGACATTCACTTAAACCTCCCCACGTTCAACCTGCTCCTTGAGATTATAATGAGAGACTTTGAAAAGTCAAAACTCTCCCTAGAAATTATAGCTTAATTTTGGTTGGAAGAACCGCTTAGAAAATAATAATAAAACATTACAGTTAACATTGATGATACCTGCTTTGGTGGCCACATGGTCTAAGGCGCTACTCATTCTGTAGATTAGACTGCTGGTGACGGGAGATCCAGGTTTTAATCTCGGTCGGGTGTGCCGAGTTTTATTCAAAATAGTTCTCTACTCTCCCTTTACGCAAATGTGGCTACACTTCCTTAAATATAGCCTCCTTAATCCCTAAGATCATTATCATAATTATTACATAAGCGTATGAACCGAGCGGTTAGTTAGACGTGGTGCTAAAAAAAATTGTTAGAATTTTATTATATTATTTATGTTATTTTATAGGTACTGAGAGCTTGAGATAACATTACTTGACGTATGGATTTATTAAAATTGTTTTAGTACCAGATAGTATTTTTCCTACCAAAATTAGGGTTTACTTTCTCATCTAACTTATTATTATTATTAGCACCGCGTCTTACTACCCATTTGGGTTATACGCACTTACGCTAATGTGTAATGGTAGGGTGATTGTGAGAGGAAATAGAGGACCTACAGTTTAACGTGGAATCCGAACCAAGGTGGAGGCCTGGCATTCCTCACATTCACAAGATGTCTTGTCAGAGGTGAAAGAAGGGTCTCATCTAACTTAAACAGGTGTTTAGACAGACTGAATTTCCGTTAATGGTTAAGGCGATTGGTCCTTTTCATTTGGTTTGGAAATGCAGATCAATGAAAACAAACAGTTATCTTCAAGAATTTTTATTGTTTTGCAATTTTCTTTTCGGAAACAGTTTGTTCAAGAAAAGAAGCTTGTTGATTAAGTTATACTCTTTATATAAACACCTCCTCTATAATTATAACAGTGATAAAATATCGATTAAATGACATTTTTAAAATAGAAAACTGCTGGATTCATAACAAGAAATAAGAAAATGTAACAATTAATAAACATAGATACATTATCTTAGAAGGGGTGTTGAAAATAGTACTATAAAAATTTCACTCGTTCTAGAGAAAACTGATATTTCCTAAAGTATGATTTTTTCGTAATATCTGTCCGGTAGCTAGCGCCATCTATGGTTTTCGTTCTTGTTGTCGCGGAAGGATACTTTGGTCACTTGTGAAACCACGCCACGCCTTTCACCCTCCCACCCACCATCCTAAAAAAAAAAACTTTTAAATTTGCACTCGACAAGGACATGAACCTTAAATTGAGGCTCAAATCTCAGATGAATGCACTAAGGGTAGTTTTTATCAACTCCATGCTAATGTGGGTGAATTAACTGTAAAAACTACCCCTCCCACCGTATTTTTTGATGAATAATATCTATTATGTGTATTATTTTTATTTTACCGTGTCTGACTATCAGTTAGAAGTGTTATTTACACACTTATTAATTTAGCTAGTGAAGTAAGGATGAGGAACTTGAAAATATAATAAATTTAGCCGCGTTTGCATATAGAAATATTGGAAAACCTGTAACGTTTCCCATCCCATGGTTCTCTCCTCCAATATTTAGCCTGGCCCGCTAAATAAATGAGTTGTTTATTGTGGAAGCATGCCCACAGTAGTCGGATACGTCCTGGGGTGCGTGGACGTTAACGGTACCTACTTATGCCACGTGGCGCCACAGTACATCCGACAGTGCTATGAACTATCCGTGGCTTACGTTAGAACTTGAGCGGTGAACTGTGGTTGAGTTATATGAGAAGAGTTTGAGTCAGTGTTTTGCGGTACGGATTCGTGTGTGTACGTGTGTTGGACTTGAACACCTGGGTTGTGAAGACCTCTGTCTCCGTGGGGAGGATTTGGAGCGAAGTTTTGTGGCAGGGGTAAGGTAGACCCATTCATATTAATTAATCCTTATCATATGTACGGTCTATTTCAACTTTCAGAGTGGTTTTATTCTGGTAATGTTTACATAGTTGCACCCGTTCTAATGGGATGATAGTGAAATAATTGGCACGTCGGGAAGGGGGAAAACTACTTGGCGTGAGGCTGGGTAGTATTAAAACTCCCCTTCAGTGACTAAGTTAAGGGTTAATTTGGTTAATGACATTCTTTCTAAACGATAATATGTTACTAATTGGTGTCTGAAATTGACCGCTTTGTGGTAATGTTTTGAGGATCAATTTATGTGATGTCAACTAGTTGGATTGATCACTTATAATTTTTTTTCTAATTGCACTACTGGTATGATAAATACTTAATGAGTCAGAACATTTTATGTACATGTTATTGTATGCAGCGAGGGGTTATAGTTATGTAAATAATATATTTATGTTATATACTTAAGCTTGTTATTAGGGTACTCATATTACCATACAGACAGTTTTGGAGCAGTAACTTAGAATTTTGAGTCCTATAATGTTGGGGTATTTATAACTTCAGAATGTACCGGTAGATTGTTTTGATCCTTTGAAAGAGAGGTTATAGTTTTGGTTGGATACATTCTACATATATATGGGGTTTGTAGGGTCTGGGTTCGACGTCTGAGGACGGGAGTTTAGTCCCCGGACTGTGTGCAGTCAACCACGGACCATATCAGCATCAGTGGTACTCCTTCACTGGTTGCATACCCGGGGCTAGTGACCAGAGGCACTCACGAGTGGCCGACGAACTGGACACCCCTGAAGTTCCACGTGAAGTGTATGGTTAGGCGCAGGACTTGCAGAGACCGATAAGTGCTATAGTTGTGTTCTTTTTTCTCTCGCAAAGACGATGGTATTTGAATATGGACTTTAGATGGCACTATTTTAGAAAGTGACTGTTGTGCCTATTGTAGAATAGCGTTAGGTTTAGTTGAGATGTGCACATTAATTAATTTTTTTTTGCACTGGCCACTCGCAGCTCCCAATGTTTATATTTCCTGAAGTATGTGTAAAGTCGATGAATTGTTTTCCGTGATACATTTGTAAAGTATTTTACTATTTATTTTTAAACTAACATATTAATGTTTCGACTTATATTTTCACAATTTAAATAATTATATGCTTCACACATTCCATTCATGATTTTAACTTGAATCTATTTTCTAATGAAATTAAGATTAAGGCTTAACCAAACATTTAATTGATAATATTTTAACCAAAACAACGTGTGAATTTAAATTTGAGATAAGGAATAATTTTTTTTATATAGCCTGATTTTTTGTTTTGGGTAAGCCCTCCTGGCTTATTGAACAATATTTGTTTTGTTAACTATTATAGTGACCCTAGGTACCCATTTTCCGGGGTTGGGATAACTCTCATCTATATTAGGAATTATCAGGTATGGCAGATGTGATCATGGTAAACCCATGAAGGCCTATGGGTTTAATGGGGAGCCTCGTTGCCTTCCAAGCAGTTTATCCCTGACCGAGAGGTCCCTTATTTGTCCTGGTCTACCTTACGAGGGGGAGTGTTGATCTTCATATCTACATCTGGCGACTGAACGAATTTCCTCGTTAATGTTCAGACTCACTATCGCCAACGATGTGGCGCCCAACAATAAACACTCTCTTGGGGTCGACCTTGAATTTAGGGGACCATTGCCAATAGCTCTCTGACCACGCCCTTCTCCACTGATGTGACGTGGGAGGTGACAAACCATATGGTAAAATATAATAAATGTACCCACGTTTACGTATAGAATGATTGGAAAACCATATAGTAAAACACAATCTCAGTACACCCGATCAACAGTATTCTAAACTTTAGACATCGGCAGTCTAGTACATGGTGAAAGTGATGTGATATATTATTATTCGACCACCAAAGTGAATAACCCAGTTGCTAAATCTACAACTAGCTACCCGCCTCGGTGGCGTAGTTGGCTAACGCGTTAGTCGTGTTGCGCTCGACTGCTAAGGACGGGGAGATCGAGGTTCGAATCTCAGTCGGGTAAACTGGGGGTGGTTTTCCTAAAAGGTTTTCCACTCTCCCTCCACGCAAATGCGGGTTCACTTCCTCTAATTCAACCATCCCAATTCCTAATCCATTTGCGTAATTAGTACTTAAAGCGTATAACCCGAACGGATGGTAAGACGCGGTGCTAAATAATAATAATAATAATAATAATAATAAAAAATACAACTAGCTAATAAAGATTCGCAACTATCTTGATACAAAGATGAGATTAATTCATGCGTTCAAAGTCTCTGTATTAAAACCGATTATGTAGAGTTATATTTTCATATAAAAGGCTTCGTATTAATTTTATTTATTTATTTATTTGAAGTATTTAACTTACTCATCAAACATCTCAACTCAGTCGGTAGCATGTCCATCTACTAAGTTAAGGGTCTTTAGTTTGATTCCCGTAATGGCCAAATATTAACATTGGTGAAATTTTGGTCTACCCTTTCCCATTGATAAATTGACCGTTGGGGACTGGCTGTTGTGCCTGTCCTGGTCTAAATTAGAGTATAATCTATATGAAGCTATGACAGGCCCAGCAAGCTGATAGTTAGAAATATATTGCTTGAATAAAAAACTGACTCCGACTATAAGCTGAAAACAGTAATGGATATAGACAAATTTTACCTGAACTTTCGGAATGGACTGAATATATCATCCCACGATAATTTATATGAGCGATAGCGAAAGAGCCAATTGAACAAAGTTTAATATTACCTCTAGGAAAGTTACTAGATCTACTTTCACCTACTAATACGTAAAGTCACGTGATCTGCAACCGTCCCTTTTGAGAAAAAATATCAACACATATAAAATAATATTGAAAATGTAGTTAAATGCTATCATATTTGACCGCAGAACAAAATTTCATTTTCATTTTAGCTAAATATTATATACTTTGGATCAGTGATGGGCATGTTCAATGCAACCCGTGAAATTATTCAAAATTCCGATCAAAAAGTGTCCATAAACGAGGAAAAACTAGAAAAAAATAAAAATGGGTGTTTGTACTTATGTACGCGCGTGAGAAGTTATACTTCTATGGCATCATTAAATAAGATTTATTGTAGAGAATTAGATATTAGAAATTAATAATAAATATTTAAAATTGAAAATTAATAATTTAATAATATATATATAATTATTAAAAATAAAATTTAGAAAATCATAAATATATATGATATAATTTGTACTAAATATTATAAGATTCTTAATTTTAAATATTTGTTATTGATTATTTAATATTTTAAAAGTAAATGAATAAATTTAATAATAAATTCAAAAATTGAATTTAAGTTTATTCATTTTTAAAATATTTATTATTTTCTTAATTTAATATTCACTTTTCATTTTTATCAAAAAGTTTTAATTAAATTTGTTCATTTATTTTTATAAATATTTATTATTTATTCAATTTAATAATAAATATTAAAAATTAATATTTTAATTTGATGTTCGATTTAAATTTTTATCACAAATTTTTTATTAAATGTTTTATTAATTTTATTTCTTTATTTTGTAAATATTAAATAACCAATAATAAATATTTAACAATAATAATTTAATAATATTTAGTATTAATTATGTTAAATAATAATATTTTAATTTATATCAATAAATAATACATACGGATAGTTAACCTCAATTATATTGGAGCACTTGAAAAAGTCTATAAGCACAATTTTTTTCACTAATATTTACGAATAGTAAATAATATTAATCAAAATATTCAATTTAAATCACTACTGAATATAATTTATTAGCACATATATAATTCGCACTTGTATGAAACTAAAACACGTGTTGTGAATGTAGAAACTAGAAACATATGGATAAATATTATATATATGAAAACAGTGATCAGAGGCGACGAGCGTACCAACATGCGCGACTAACAGAGGTTCTATTTCTATTTTGTTGGTAGCTTTTTTTCTCGAGACTTAATGAGCGGTTTAGTTTCAACCTGTTACTTTTTTGTTACAGTGATGCGCGCGCATCTTAAAATTTCACTCTCATCATTTTTTCATAACGCGCCTAAAGAAGTATAACTTCAAAAATTAATTTTGCACTTTTTTCTAAAATTCTATTTTATAGCTTAGTGGCTAGTGTCCGGAGATTAAATAATACGCAAACCATCCACGACATTCAGCTTGAATTAGTTTAATTTCAATGTAACCCATAATTGAAGCAGTGGTTTCTCAAGTCCCAAAATTTGAGTTATACAAATCCATATCGAAATCAAGTTTCCCAAATTTGATATCTCATACTCAGAAAGTTATCGAAATGTTTGCATCGTCATATTTTATGTGAGCAAGTGGACCACTAAACTTCTAAAAGATAATGTTAGAAACATACTGACAGATTGTCACTTGAGTCACTTCTGAGAGTCACCTCGTCCCATTTGGAACCAGACTATGAACAACTTTTAGAAGAACAGTCACAATTCCACTCAACACTCACTCCTTCATTCAAGTAGGGTTAAGTATTTGTTAAATAATGTAGACAACTCACATTGTATTAGAATTAGATATCATTATAATAAAAATTCATTTTAATAATTGATATGACTCAATTGTGCAATAGTTTTGTAAAATTGATCATTGTAACTTTTTAGTACACTGTTTTGGCTCGCCTGATGTTTTTCTCTTTTTCTTTTGGCCCATTCCCCAAAAAGTTTGCCCATCACTTCTCTAGTTTCGCCTTTATTCATTTCGAGTTTCCTGGAAACTAATTTCTCCTCCTTGGGTTTGTTTCGTCCGATGCTCTCTCGCAAATTGATAATTCATAACTATCCATTTACGTAACGGGGATAGAACGAGCGTGGAAAGGGGATCAAGAGGGACGTGATGATCCTCTTGAACTTTTTAAAAGAAAATCATGAAAAGGAAGAGATTCTACAAACTGGAATCTCACTCATATAAATTAGTTAAATGGAGGATGGCCCAAGAGGATGAAAAGATTCGCTTCAAACTCGGATATTTAAGAGGGTGAAGAAAAAAACAAAAACATGAAAGATAGAGAGAAAAAAAGTCTTAGGAAAAACATCTCTAAGAGTTAGTTAATCTTTTTTCAGCCAAGAAATCAAAATAATTTTCTTCTATTCAAGAAATTCTCGTAAAACTTATTTTTATAAATATTACTTAAAATAATTAAAAAACTCCTAGGAAATAAATTGTCTGCATTACATTTTTGATTAGATTTTTATGACTCGTTGTGGTGGCCACATTGTCTTAGGCGTTACTCTCGCAGTAGACTAAACTGCCGATGACGGGGAATTTGAGGTTTAAATCTCGGTTGGGTGTACTGAGGGTGTTTTTTTACTAAATGGTTTTCTACTCACCCTCCACGCAATGAAGGTACACAGCCTATAAATTTAACCGCCTTAAAGCCATTAGTGTAATTAATTTATAAAGTGGAAGCATATATCCCAAACGGGTACTAAAAAAAACTTCTCATGTTGTAGAATATTACCAACATACAAATACTGTATTACCAAATACATTTTGGGGTTATTTTTATATTAATAATTTGTTTTAAAAATTGCCTTGATTTATAATTAATGTTCTGAAAATTTAAAAATGACATCTGGACACGGAAATTGCACCCAGGACCTTTGGCCTAGTAGGCCAATGCTCTAACCACCGATTCCTGTGACCAGGTGTCATTTTTCAATTTTAAGAATATGATATCTAGACGGAGTAATCCTCACTAAAAGCACAAATTATAGCTTTGACTATTTGAATCTTATAATTAATGGTTTACACCACTTAGTTAAAGGTTAAAGTTCAAACTTATAATCTTGTAATATTATTGTAAACCTAATTCTTATTATTTCTGTTTTCAATAAATTTATTTATTGTTAAACAAATTATTTTTTCCATTAATATGTACACCATGTTTATTACGTTACCTAATTACCCCCATAAGGAGTAATGTAACAGGGTTGAGCAGATTGTTACATTACTCCTTATGGGGGTAATTAGGTAACGTAATAAACATGGTGTACATATTAATGGAAAAAATAATTTGTTTAACAATAAATAAATTTATTGAAAACAGAAATAATAAGAATTAGATTTACAATAATATTACAAGATTATAAGTTTGAAGCCTGTAGCTAATAATAAGAGATTGAGAAATTTGATTGTCTTGCTGTAGCTACCAGGTCTGTGTAGGAGCCAGGCTACAGGATGAAGTTTTCTAGAGGAGAAAACAATTAAGTAGTTATTAACAAAAGTTATCGAACATGAGATATATATATATATAAAATATCATATATCATATCATATATATGATATGAAATATATAATATATATTTCATATATATAACATGATATATATATATACTATATATATGATATGAAATATATAATATATATTTCATATATATATAAATTCTAATCAGTTTGCTTGACTGGTTATTTTGATAATCTCCTCAAAACAGTTTTGATAATAACAAATAATAGAAAGGTCTGTATATAACAGTGATCGATGGCTAATAAACAGGTGTCAACAAAATAGTACTATGGCTTGTCTCTTCCCCTTTCGGTACTGCCAGAGCATTCAATAGTACAAACAATTCTAATTGCAATTACACTAAA
This sequence comes from Timema monikensis, assembly GCA_902151445.1. Classification (NCBI taxonomy): domain Eukaryota; kingdom Metazoa; phylum Arthropoda; class Insecta; order Phasmatodea; family Timematidae; genus Timema; species Timema monikensis. The sequence continues at coordinate 49,211 of CABFVZ010001615.1, read as the reverse complement.
AGCAACACAAAAACCCGGCCAAGACAAAGGTATTATTTGCGTGGACCCCACTATGACTCAAGTGCAGTTCCACGGGTTGCTCACCGAAGCTAATACCGCACGTGAAGCGTGACTACTTTACCAACACAAAATATATATTTCCATTAACCCAACTGTGATATAGAAAACTAGACAGACCGCCTGGTTGTAGTCATCCAAATATTAACCAAATGCACATGACGTGCACGGTTAGTAAGTCTTTGACTAAGACATTATTGCATTCCAAGACAACGGCTCATAGCATAAAATCTGTATCATAAGGATATGGAGAAAAATAGTCGCTAGGACTGGTATACTAAATCTAAAAAAGGAGACTTGTCCTTCAGACTGAAGGACACAATATTTAACCAATTGAATAAACTTTTTCCATCTTGAAGTCAACAAGACTAGAAATGGATTAACTGTCCATTCGACATGATATTAAACTAACGAAGGATAAAGTAGGCTTCGACTATAGACGTAGAACATATTAAAAAATGTCTAAGTAGACATTATCTAGTTTTTTGAACAAAAACTAGACCCTAAGTCACAAGGGCTAGACGATGTAACCAGGATACTCAAGTAATTGAAGTATGTCCTCCTGGCCAGGGCGGTGATGGACCTGACGGCCAACACTTCATGGTTGTCGTTTTCTTCGTTACGTGATGGTGTAGAACTTCCTCCTTCGACGCTGGTTTGAGGTAGAATTGGTATACTGTAAACCTGAGAAGCAGCCTTATATACTCTACACTGATTTGAACGGAACAAAACCAAAAGGGTGATAAACTCAGAACTATATAAAAGGAGAGAGACGGACGAAGCCGGGGGGAAGGTAAAACGACGCAGGAAGAGCCGCTTGCGGGGAAAGGGGAAAACATGGTTCCTTGGACTGCCGCTAGTCTTCTCTGACGGGAAGTGGATCACTGGGTCGATTTACGATCTATATTTCTTTCTTCGTCAGGTGTAGTTATGATAGGCCACCATCATTGAATAGATTTTTTCTAACATGTGGCGACCTAAATCCAATAACATCTTGAAATGGTGAGTAGATACTAAAGCAGCTTCTATTTAAATATATCTGGTTTTATTATATTCTTTAGGCTCAGCTATAATTTTTATGAGAATTTGTGATATAGACGTCCTTTACTATATTTTCTTGTAGACAGCATGGCTAGTGTATGTAAATTTATCCGATATCATCCAATGGCAAAGGGTATGTGTTAAAGTATTTTATTCATTAATATGATAATGTTAATTCTCTTCTTTGCTATCTGCTACAGTATTTATCAAAAGGAAATTTTTTTGAACGATCACGTGTTTCAATTTAGGGAGACACGTGATTGTATCTGTCTGCACCTAGTCAGGAACTTTTAAATATATTAATATTACCTCTTTTTATTTTCTATTGTAGGAAATTATCAAAATATTGATATTTAATTGTAGCTGTCCAATTTGTCTTATTGACATGCTACAAAGGCTAAATTCTTGGAATAATACAATATTGTATCATTAGTTATATTGGGGCTTCCATTTTCGGTGTGTTGAGTTAATGGTAGGGTGAATGAGTGTTGCGTAGGTTCCCCCATTAAATTACGCCCTTAAGCTGTGTAGTGATGTAAATTGTCTGTTCCGAAAGTGCCCATTAAACGTTCCAAAACAGATTATATCTAATGAACTTAAATATAAGCTTGAATATAACTTTTAAGAAAACACTGGTTTGTATAGTATAATAATGGTCTCTCAATAGAATGAACTACCGATGATGGGAAGGAAGAAGTTTGAATTCTTGTTGGGTTTACTTAGAGTGGATTTTCTTCAATAGTACTCCATTCTACCTTCCACACAAATGCGGGTACATTGCTTCAAAATTCAACCTTTTACCTCACTAATACATTAGCGTACTCTATGTGAATAGACAAAACAGGTAATAAAACTCGGTAACAATAACATACATTATTTAAATACCACGTATTTATTTAAAATAAAATAATTATACTTGCTATGATGTAGATAATTCCCCTTGAAGTGTAAGGAAGTGTTGTACAGGGCGTACTTTATACCCATTGTCAAATATGCAGCAGAAACATGGACATTGAATGTAAGAGAGACTAGGAAAGTGTAGGATATGGAAATGAAGTTTGTGAGGAGCATGTCAGCTGTCACGAGGAGAGTACAATAGATAGTAAAAAAGACAAGGCTGAGATTGTATGGTCATGTGGAAAAGGAGATAATATCAAAGAGAATCATGGAGTGGAAGTTAGTAGGAAAAATACCACAAGGGAGACCATGAAATATATAGAAGGAACAGATAAAAAGTGTACAAGAGAGAATAGAAGAATATAATCGATTAAAGGAAGAAGAATGTTGGAAGAATAAAGATGGAGGTATTTTATTAAACTGACCCTGCCACAGCCTGGAAACAGTTGATGATGATAATAATTATGATTATTATTATGAAGAAGTATAAACACACATACGTTTGGATTAATGCTACCTACAATTGTGCGTGAGTAAAGATGTTGTATAAGTACTCTAAAAAATCATAAGAATTTTGATAAGGTTCTTTGAGTTAATTTAAATATGTTTTTGTCTGTTAGATAAAGATGTGATACGTCTTCATGGTTTAATGTTTTCATGGAAAATAGTCTGAAGGAAGATTGTGCGCACACGGTGGTGTACAAGTGAACAATGTAAATTCGAGAGTGATGCTATATGTAGATGTCATATTAATGTCTAAGAATAAAAGTGACTTGCAGAATGTATTAAAACTGTTTGAATATGGTGACAGGCAGAATGGATCTTCCTATAAATATCTACAAAATTAAGGTGTTAGTTTTTGATAAGGATGGATCAGAAAATGATTTTCATCTTAGCATAAATTAAAAACAATTAGAACCAATTAATTATTTTGTGTATCTGGGCAGAATGTTCTGCGAAAAATTGAAAATTAGAGGAATAAATCTACAGACGGGTGGAAAGCATCTAGGAGAGTAGTTGAATGTATGTGGACTAATTCAAAAATGAAGTTATACCGAAAGAGGTAACGATGGTAATATTTAAAATTGTGTTAGTGCCAACGTTGTTTTACGGATGTGAAGCGTGGGTTTGTCAGGAGAAACGCAAGAGCGAGGTGAATGTGGTTGGAATAAGATATCCAAGAGAGATATGTGGGAAAACTCTCATGGACAGAGTCAGTAATGAATGGATGTTGAAGGGGTGCGTTTTGAAATGGAATTCAATAAGTCACTGTGACTGAAATGTCTTATATTGTTTTGGGAATGTTGAGAGGAGTGTGGATCGAGTGAAGAAGTAAATATATGAAGGTAGAGTGTGTGGATCAAAAGGAAGGGGTAGGCCATGTAAGACGTGGCTAAATGTTGTAGATGATTGTGTGAAAAAGAGAAACATTAGTAGTTTTAAGAATAAAAGAACATGTACAACTCGATGTATGGATGTTGTTGAAGCGAAGGGAATGTGCAAGGATAGGGAAATGTGGAGAAAGTTAGTGAGGATGTATTAAGTATGAATTTTGTTTTGCTATAATCACTGTTTCTTGCCTACCCCATAAGGGAACGGCTTGTTAGGTATATATATATATATATATGTGAGAATATATGGGGGTCTGGTAAATATTGAAATTTATTGTTATGCTCTTTATTGGACTCTTTTCTCAACGTTTATAAAATGGTGTAAGCCTATTTTATTGCACTTATGATCTTTGGTAGAGTGTTTTTATAACAAAATATATTATTTCGTTTTACAAATATTGAATTTTTAGTAAATTGTAGTTTAGTGCGGTTCAATATACTGTTTATTTAAATAACGGTAAAAATTGTACGTTCAAAGGCTACTACGATACTTACAGATGATAGAGTACTGGTAACATTACTACTACGTATTTAGATTTTGAATCAAGCTTAGTTACTGAAGAAATAGTTTATCAATTCCAACCAGACAAGATGTTTGTTGTTAAAACTGCTATAATACTGACCTTAATACATGTCTCTTGTCACCCGACATTAAGGCTGAACCTTTATCCATGGTTCCACATTCTGTGTAAAGTCTGTATCGGAACTTCTAGTAAGCTCTTAGAGAACTCCGGTTGTTGAACACTTGTATCAAAAGTTGTTGGTAAACTTCCAGAGGTTACAGTTTAATCCGCAACAACGACCAAACTTGAGTTCAGGGAGGGCTAAGTTCACAATCATCCGACCATCAAGACTTTGTTAAGTCTCCCGACGCGAATTTAATATCTATTCGAACTTAAAAGCACTATAATACACACCCTCACTTGGGCTCACGTGTTTAAAAATATCAGGCTCTTAAGGTAACCTACTCGGTAAACAAGAAATTGCCTCGCAGACATCCGGCTTTAACGTAGTATGTAATTTTTCAATGCCTTATTTCAAAATAAAATTCACACTAAAATAAACTCCAAATATTTCAACAGGGCCCGTTTTCTTTAACAATCCTCTAGTTTGAGCTTTATTAACACAAAAAAATGTGTGGAAAAGTATAATCAACTAATTTTCAACAAGTTTTAAGCACATTTGTAAAGATATACGTCTAGGCTGTATTGGAAAGGGCTCTTAATTAAGCCTTCCTATCAAAAATACAATAATATTTTATAGGCACAATTTTAAAGGAAAATTTTAAGATATTTGAATATTAACAGTGAGCTTTCTTCTTTACATTTTGATCATAAGTTTTGTAGTTTTATTTTCCCTCTTTCTTATTATCATGATGAAGGGTGATTATAAGTTAAGGGTGAAAATGGTTGTAAGTTTGGACCGAATATAGAAGTAGTTCCATGGAACAATACGTATCATTCATTGTCTTTTAACCCATGTGGCTTGACAGTGATTGACACTTTCTCTCTGACAGAGGCGGCCGCCTATTCATGAGTTATAAGGGATAAAGGCAAAATTATTTAAGTTTGGTGCAGAAATTTAGTATAACTAAACATGCATATGAGGTGTAAGAAATGAAATATTTATAATAATATTTTAAAGAAAATTTATTTTTAGTTTATAAGCAGTTTGGAAATGGTAAAATTGCATATTTTGTAATCACATATAAACACTGTTCTTTTAATAGTCTAACAGTTCCATTTTATCTTAATTTCTAGTAGAGCCTACGTGTCCAAATTCATCATTGCAAATACATATTTTAAACGTATATTTTATTAAACTTCTTGTTTTGAATGTAGGGATTATAGAGGCTACATCTATTATCAGAACATAATATGCCAGGCTGAGGCGGAGGGTCAGATAATCCCAACTAATGACACACCCAGGTAAAGCGGATGCCGGCTTCTTTATCTGTTCGGTGTTGCTGGAATGGGCTGAGACATTGATACTTGCTATCTTTTCCGAGATAGCCTCCCTATCCCAACTGTTACATTCCTTGCCAAGATGCTGTAAAGATTTAGTTATTCTCATCGTTGAATGAATTTAATAGACTATTTTGCTGGAGATATAAGTTCGAGTCTTGTCTAGAAATATTGGGACATTCAACATTTGATTTATAACTGTTATTTTCCCATCGAGTCTTCATAATAAAGCTTTAACTACTCTCCTCATTACAAACCCACAGATTAAATCTTTAAATAGTACTTTTGTTAAAACTTATTAGTCAGAATAGGAAACCTCTCAATAACAGACTCATTTCTACAGTGGACAGATTAATTTTCCACGAAAAAATTGAATGGGATCTTTCTTTGTGGTCACCCATAAGCTACGTAGCACTGTTGGGAAGGGGTAGGGGGTGCTATAATAATAATAATAATAATAATAATAATAATCGACTTTAATGGCGAAGTTAAGGCTATCACCTTTTCTTACACTTAACCAATACAATTATAATTAAATTTAACAAAAATAATATATGTAAAAACACACAAAAATGTATACACACTCCTCAATCTCACTAATTAGTTTCCACGCGCAGATATTTGCGACTTTTCGCTTGAAAACATTCAATTCTAATTTATTTACATCTTTTTCTCTAGTGTCTACATGTTTTTACAGGAGGAGAGGGGGTTACATCACAGTGCTACGTAACACAGATATTATACTTTAATTATAATGTCATAAAAATAATTATATTCAGAATCAAAATTTGATTCTTAGTAGTGTTAAATAATGAATCCCTAATATAGTGTCACCAATGCTTACGTATGAAAGACATCCACTCTTGATGTGTAAAGTTTAGTAACACATGCCGGAAAAAGGGGAGGAGGTCTAAATATATACTTGGTTTTACATTTAGGGAGAGAGAGAGGTGAAGTGGGGGTTTAAAATCTAGTAAATAGTTACATGGTTTAGGCAAAAAATTTAAAACACTAGTTCATGTATTGCCTGTAATGCGATCTAGCCTAAATTCCTTTATAGAAAAACAGTGATATTGACATAATAGCCCATGTTGTTAGAGGTAGATACATCATCATTTGTCATCATTTGTCATCATTTATCAACGATATTATGGTTGGTTTAATGTAGATCTTCGTTTATACCTATGCTGGACCAAGTCTCTTACGTATTTATAATTGCTCTTAACAACATATTACGTTATCTGATTCACGTATTTTGTTGCAGAAGGAATATAAAAAGAATTGAGGTGGAAATGTATCTTGAAAAGAAAATTTATAATAATGTAAATAAAAACAGACGAAACTGTTAAATTCATTTTAAAATATTGTATTATTAATTATTTTATATGTTTAACGTGCATTTGCTGAACCTACTGGTTATATCAGCACACAAGGATTTCTATGAGTGAGAGAGAAAGGGCCTACCAATTATGATGGGATAGGTATCTTGACATACCTTCCAGGGTTGTTTTACATTCCACGACCTGTTTAGGAGCGACAGCTTTACTTCCCCTCCGAAGGAAGTTGTATGGATTTTATCGCTCAAGGAAAACCCGTTCATCCCAGTTGGGATTGAACCTACAAATCAGGATCACCAAGGTCGACAACATATTATTGAATATTAATGAATGTTTTGAGTTAGTTTATTAAATGTATTTAGTATATCTTGGGGTGTATACAATCTATTCTTACAATCATAAAATACCTTTTCTTTTTTAAGGTAAAGAGATTATGATCTTTGTTTTTGTTATTCCTGTAGGCTATATTTATGCTTTAGCAGCAATTATAACTTATTACGGTACGTTATTTTATTCATAGTACTGTATAGTGCAGTAATTAGAATTTTATATTACGTTAACAGTACATGGGTACATAAGCCAAAACCATTATTTAAAAAAAACTGTTTTCAAAACCCATGGTAATTATTGAATATTATATATATATATATCTCAATTATTGAAATAAAATCCCTTCCCCAACACTATCCCATAGGTATACAAATGTGGATAGCCCAGGCGGGTAGTAAGATGCAGTGCTTGAAAAAACATGGGGTGTAGGTAGAAGGTGTAGGGAGCTTGGGGGGTCAGGGAGGGGGCAGAACGGATCGGTAAGCCGCAGCCAATCTCTAAGCTCATTAATTATTCTGGTTTGTCAGTGAAGGAGAGGGTCGGTGATCGAATCCTGGCTGGGTGTACTGAGCGTGGTTTTTACTTTAGTTAGTTTCCAGCTTCCATCCTCACAAATTCTGGTATATTTTCTTCTAATAACACTTTACTCATCTCTTCCCCTGTATTGTAAATATACATCTAGTCCCGGATGGGTAGCAAGATGCGTGTCGACCGGAAAATAAAAACGTAGGCCTACACATACACACACACAATATACCTATATACAAATTTACACATATTATGGTACGTAAACAACGTTCTCCCAAGCGATATTTGGTGGCGAGGTTATTTTCACAACTCCCCTTTGGGTAGCCTAGCGTTCTGTTGCGTTCGCCGGATATATCACAACTCGCACAACTCTGAAAGCTTCAAAACGCTTGGCTGTGTTCATTCGGGTGCCCGCCGATAGAATGCGTTTCCCACGATACAAGCAGGAGTCGTAAATTTTAATTAAAAATATCCCCCAGTCGTCTCACGTAACGCACGTCCACGCGAGGCTCGTGGGTTCAAATCGGGGTGACGAGGGGTTAGGGGTGTGGGGTTAGGGCTGGAGGGGAGTCGCAAGAATTCGTACGCAAAGCTATTTTTATTTTCAACCTCATTTTTTTCCCTTCAGTAGGCAGAAAAGAGTATATGATTATTATTTTTTTTAGAAGAGGAGAGCTCATTTTGCATTCAATATTATGTTTGTTGTTTTTTTTCTGCTCTAGATGGTGAATACAAGGGAGCTTATCAATACTCTGCGTGCTTAAAATACTTGATGTAAGAAGGAAGGAAAACTTACCAGTACTAATAAATGTATATAAGGAAAGCGAAGCTGGAGAAATCAAATAATAATAAACAAGAATTATAAAAAATAATGCAATCCAAAACACATCAATGATATTGTTTGAAAATAGTAAAATATTAAAAATAGAATCTAGATATCAGTATTTGAAATTCACAAAATTAAAGTGATATAAATTAAAAATAAATACGAGTAAATTAAAAATGATATGGGGATAAAAAAAAAGATAAAAATTAGAGAAAATTGATCTAAAAAAAGCTAGGCATAATAGCTAAAGTAAAATAATTAAAAATTGCAAAAACTAAATTAGGCAAAATAATAAAAATATACTTATAAATTCCAAAAAACATTTCAAACTACAATTATAAAATAGTTTCATAAAGAGAAACATCAAACACAAAGAAAAACTATAATATTTTGATTAAAAGTATTCAAAATGGTGGACTTAGAATAAATTAAGGTAATCCATTAAAATAAAGTGATTTAAAATTTATGCATACAAAAGTCGTAAACTTTACTTCCAAACACAATATCTGAGATAAACGACAATATATCCTGGTCGGGAAGTTAACTCTGGTCTCTATGACTGAATTAAAATGGAACATGCAAAAATTTTGACTCAACACAGGTGTTAAAATTATCTATGCAGTTAGTTAAAAACTCACTCACATGTTCTTAAGCAGTATTCTGAAAACTTTTTAAGTTCACGGTACACTTAACAAACCTACATTTTTTGTGGCACGCTGTTTTGTTTTGGGTATGTACAGTGGAATTAAAAAATGGATTATGCGTCCAGTCCAATGGTTTGAGATTAATTTTAAAGCTTATTACAGTTTGAGTTTACAATACAATATTTTACAATTTACAACGTTTATATCAATGTTACAATATAATTTATAAGTTAATAATAAAATTATCTTGTCTCCTTGGGCAGATATCTGGGTAGATCTTATAAATTTAATTTAGCAATTTTATTTATTGGTGGACATTTATAGTATATTGGAATATAGTACAGACAAGACAGGAATTTGAAGACATTTTATTGTAAGAAAGGCTAATAAAGAAACAGTCAAGACACTTTTATTAAATTTACAGACAGTAATATATTATTTAATGTTTTAGTTTTAAATTCTATATGAATTTGTTGATTTATATGGTTGTAGAGTGAATTTTAACAATGATAGTATAGACTATTTTTATTTACATTAATGACTTAAGGCAGTTGACCCTAATCATTTGGTGTAGAAATGCAGAGCCATGATAACAAACTGTTATCTTCAAGAATTTTTATTGTTTTGCAATTTTCTTTTTGGAAATGGTTTGTTCAAGAATAGAAGCATGTTGATTAAGTTATACTTTTTTAAACATACCCCTCTATGATTGAAACAATGATCAAATACTGAAAAAATTGACATTTTTCAATAGAAACCTCCCAGCTTAATTACAAAAATATAAGAAAATGTAACAATTAATAAACATCGATACGTTATCTTAGATTGGGTGTTGAAAATATGAACATACAAATTTCACCTGTTCTCTAGAAAACTGATATTTCCAAACGTATAATTTTTCCACAAGACCTCTCTGGTAGCTAGCGCCATCTACTGTTTCCATTATCCATCTGTTCTTGTTGGGATGGAAGGATACTTTGTTTGGTTGTGAAGCCATTCCATGCCTTTCAGCCTACTGCCCACCATCCCCCAAAGTAGGTTTTAGACTTACACTCGACAGGGCCATCAGTTTTAAATGGTGGTATTCCAGAACGATGCCAAGCATGGCCGAAGTAACATTAAAGCACAAATAACTTCGAAAGATATCCAAGTCTATCTGATGTTTTGCTAGAACGTCTGGCTAGCAGTTACAGGATGATGGGCTCTTACTTTGAACTATTGAAGCCCAGCGGGAAATAAAATTATCTACATCCACTGCCTTCTTTATATTTAATATATTAATGATCTTAATTTACTTGGATGACAGCTGGAAAAGCTACTGGCATCTATCACTTTAGATAACTGTAAAGAAAGCAGATGGTAATATATTAATGTGATAGTTAGCCACAGTAATTTAGGCCAATATTATTTATATATTTGAGGTCGGACACAAAGTTTATTTATCGTTCCCTCGTTTCATTCTACTTAAAAAAAATATTATTCACAGCACTTTAACAAAAGGTTTAACGAAAACATCTTTAAAATGGCGACCGAAAAATTTAAAACATGTGGTTGAACATGACTAAAACAAGTTTTTTAAAATGATGCACCTACGCAGTGGATAAAAATATTTTATTCAGTTAAATATTTCAAAATAAGATACAATAATAAAAAAATAATGTATTATATATATAAAAGGACAAGTATTTTCTCTTTTTCAAATAAATACGATGCCTATATTAAAAGGTATTGATGTATGCAATATATTACACAGAGTACATAACGTTCCAAAACGAAGAATAAGTACTTTTAATTATGTTTAAGATATTGTTTCAAGTTGGATAAAAGCAATTATTAAAAGTATTGAAATAGTATGAGAAAGCTTAAGTTCAAGTTATTTTAAATGTAAAATGTAACAAGTAATTAAAAAAACTCAACATTTATAACAAAACAGTGATCTTTTACAAGTGTTGGCAACCCCAAAACTAAACATATGATTTTTTAACTGTCATACAGGTAAAAACATATCATTAATTGACTCTAGAGACAATTTTTCTAGCAAATTTAACAAAACTGTTTATTATTAAACACAAATTTGTTGAAATGGTTGAAAACATGGTTTTCAGTGTGGAAGAACGAATTTATGTATTTGAATTGATCAAGAATCATATATATATATATATATATATAAACGAGGTTAGGACTATGGCAGTCAAGTGAAGAAATAAACGCGGGAAGACATTACCAGAAATATTTTAAATTATAACGGTAATTTCCAAAATGATCATATATATTTTTAAAGGCATTTAATTTGAATCGGTTAGATTATAATGATGTATTATGCCCACTTCTTCATTTTTGAAAGGTACAGGTAAAGAAAGGAGAGGATCACATTACTCACATTTTTCAGAACAACAACTTTCATATCTCAAACCCTCCCCAAATACTCCAACAAATATATCTTTATATATTCATTTGAATACGATAGAGGTATCTATTAACCATAATATAAGGTGCATTCTAAAGGTCTCATGGTTGGCTAGGAGATGGCAGCACTAACTCAATATCACAGAGACATCTATTAACCATAATATAAGGTGCATTCTAAAAGTCTCATGGTTGGCTAGTAGATGGCAGCACTTGCTAAATTCGATTTACAGTTGGCTTTCCCCCCGTTTTCCTGTGCCCTTTACATACAACGTTTCATTCAAACCATTAGTAATTTGGGTAGCACTAATCTAACTTCACACGAAAATATTTAATTTTGTCATAGGTATTTAAAATATTAGTTAATACGATTAAATAATATATGTGGACGAATCACGGCTGATTCTCGTAACAAATTCATTAAGGTTCTTATTTAAAAATTAAGTCTAGGGGACTCAATAAAATATTAGAGTTTTTCTAGTTTTTATAGCAACACTTTTTTGTAATAATGTCCATGTTTATTTGGTAAGGAGTAATAATAATTAATAGAAAGGTAATATCTTCTTTTCTATTCCCTTCTCCTGATTTTAAATACGTTCTTATGTGACGACATGTTTCGCTGATTTTTTTTACCGTCTTTTAAAGTCTTATTTGAATAAAAGATGGTGAAAAATTACCGAAACATGTCGTCGTCATAGAATAAAGTATATAAAACAAGGTTAAGGGAATAAAAAAGAAGATATAACCTTACTATTAACAGTTTTTCGGTCAAAATACATTAAATGTTGCTTCAGTACAAACAAAATAATTTAATTTTTTTTCATAAGGTGACTTAAACATTTCTTAAATATCAGTCAATATCTCAAGAATGTCTTGGAATTTAATGACAAATTTTTCTCTTCATTTAAAAAGTTTCTCTTCTTATGCCAAAATTCTGTTGATATCACCATGTGAAGAAAATTAAATTCTTTGTTAATATTAGAGCAAACTTTTATTTATTTTGTAAAAAAAAAGTTTTTCTATAAAAACTGTAAAAACACTGGTCCTTTTTCGCTTCCCCTACGATCCAACCTTAAGAGCAATGCATGCATGCATGGCGTTCTAGCTTGTAGCTACACGAGTTTAGCCAGCTACTCTCTCGCTAGACAGGATTGCCAGTGATGGGTAGATCGTGAAACAAATCATGTTTTACACTAAATAGATTCCCACTCTCCATCTCCGTGAATACATTTCCTTTAAATTAATACCTTCCTCTTTATCATCCCATTAAAATAAACGTAAGACAGTCTAAGAAAAGCAATGTATATGATGAAACGAGTTACTGTTTTAACTCAACCGTCCGGCACCTTGTATGTCTCCTCGTTCCACGACTACTGTCAGATTGGATACAAGGACCAATTTTAAAGAAATTGGAGAGGTCATTCTTTGAACCTAGGCTGAATGAAGTAAACAAGTGTTTTATTTCTTTATATAAAAAAATCTATTGAATTACATGAATAACGGTTATTTCTATGATCATAGGTCTAACGTAATATTGAATATAGTATTAATAGCTTTTCTATCTAACAATATCACAAAGGAGAAATATCAACTTCAAATCTAAGGAGAAATTATAATGGAAGATATTTCAGCTTGAAATATAAAGAGAAATCTTAAGTCTGTGTTAAGATAATAACATGTAGGGAGGTCTACTGTTCACAGAACTACTAGTAAGACTGTAGTAACGATAATAACATGTAGGGAGGTCTACTGTTCACAGAACTACTAGTAAGACTGTAGTAACGATAATAACATGGAGGGAGGTCTACTGTTCACAGAACTACTAGTAAGACTTTAGTAACGATAATAACATGGAGGGAGTGAGGTCTACTGTTCACATAAATACTAGTAAAATATTAGTAACGATAATAACATGTCTACTGTTCACAGAAATACTAGTTTCAAATATATACCATTGGTACACAGAAAGTGGCTAATATGTCTGCCAGATTCTCAAGTTAGATAAGTAATGTGCGGTGGCTTCAGGGATTGGGAACACTCCCTTTTAGTTTCTCTAATGCTTGACGTAATTTAATGCACCCGGAGGGAAGGGCTTTCGGAACAGCCCTTCTTGTTCCTGCACTTCCTTCATAGCTCCTCGTCCCCCCCCCCTTTCCACTCTCTCTTACTACCCTACCCTCTTTACAACTTAAACTAATCCCATCTCTTACCAGTCATGATATACAGGGCGTTTCATAAAACAGTTGTCCCCTTTTGGTTTAGATTTGTCGAGCAGAAATTTATAAATTACAGAAACAAAGTGGGCTTAAGATATTACTTTACGGGAAAGGAGGAAGATACTAGTGTTAGCTATATATGTTAAATAAAATATATGTGTGGAAGGACTATTTTATTCGTGGTCCAATTTATCAACAGATTTGTCAGTACTAATATACCATTGCACAGGGGTCGCCCGAATGTACTGATCATACATCCTTTCCGTGGAGGCTTCTTCCATGTTGCGTTGGAATGAGATGAAATGATGGTGATAATGGGTATGAGGGTGTGGAACCGGTGAAAACAATTAATAACCTAACTTAAGTCTAACTAACCAAACCCTGGTAATCTTTGGGGTAGTTCCTTTTCGGAAAAAACACCCAAGGTACCAGCTGGGAATCGAACCCGTGACCCCTAGGCTCATAGCCAGATGCACTGATCACTACACTACAGGGCTGGTTACCCTATTCAGGTGTTTTTTTTGCACTTGAATTCACGTGGAGGTAGAGTGGAAAACCATGTAGGAAAACCACCCTAAGTGGTCGACAGTCTAGTCTAACACGAGTGTAGCGCGTTAGACAACGTGGCCACCAAAGATGATCCACTAAGTTACATCATTCGATTCACACAGAGTCATTATACGCTTCTAAATTAATCGCTACCTTTTGTTTCCTGTGCAGTTAGATTTATCGACAAAACAAAAATTTTGATTTTTGAGTTTTTAAGATATTATATATATCACCGTATCTTACTACCTGTTCAGGATATACGTATGAATCATAACTATCTTAGCTCGTTGTGAGCTCCACCCCCAAACCCCCAGTGAGTTTTCTTTCCAAGTGGATGTAAACTAATGTAATTCCAGAGCCGTTTTTTGATAGTTCTTACCGTTTAGCCACAAAAGACCTCCAAATAAAGGTCCGCACCGACTTTAATAATGCTCCACCATTTTGATTTTTTTTTCGGGGGTTATTATTATTATTATTATTATTTTTACTTTTTGGAATTTTCCTTCAGGTTTACAGGCTGGAAGATATAAGTTTGCCAAATTTCAAGTTTCTTACTCCTCTGGAAGTGGGTAAACATTAATGTCAGTTAGTGAGTCAGCCTCGTGGCTTTATAGTAGGCCTAGTATAATCCTTGTGACTAATTTATGCCAAAATATATTTTAAAAATATTATATTTTTAAATTATTTATCATACATCAAGGGGGTCCATGAATTGGCTGATCCATGGTTAGAGGGTCCACGTGTCTAAGAAGTTTGAGAACCGCTGATCTAGAGAATTTGTTAATCACTGCATGAATTAAAACCTCCAAGATCACGATAGTGACTTAAGCTTGTGTAATAATTTCAATTTAATCTTGTATTAGCACTGGGCCATACTAACCGTAAGGGTTGTACGCATAGGTACTAATTTAGCACATGTATTAAGGAGGGGAAGGTCAAAATTTGATAGAGTGTGCCCAAATTTTCGTTCAGAATGGGAAATAATTTAGGGACAAAAACTAACCCCCGGTACATCCTACAAGCATTGCAACCCCAATTTCTCAGTAATAGGCAGTCCAGTATATTGCGAGTGTGACACCATAGACCATTCAACCACTGAAGTAGTTTTTGGTGTTTTATGGCGAATAAAATTTGGATACACCAGAGTGTTTAAATATATGTGGGAAGATAGTGTTTTACGGTGTAGGTATCTACACAGGGTATCATCTCTGAGGGAATTACACAGCTACTATTTTGGAAACAACGTTGTCATTCACTTGTATTCACGCGGTCAATCCTCTTGTTAATATACGACACATTTTGCAACGCTGGTTCGTTGATGCTACCAATCCTTCCTACCCCTGCACACCACCCTCCGACATAACTGAAAGCGAGGAGATTTGGCAACAGTAAGCTAGGAGAGAGAGAGACAGCTAAGAAAAAGCTTTTCTCATAAGACCTGCAGTTCCCTCAGCGGTGATATTAACCGGCCCTATAGTGTGATGGTACGAGCACCTGCCACGAGCTTTGGGGCCCTGGGTTAAATTACCGGCTGATACCTTGGATATTTTTCCCGAAAGGGGAATTACCCCAACATTCAACAGCGTTTGGTTAGTTAGGCTTGAGTTATGCTGTGTTTCTACTGGTTCCATACCGTCATACTCTCTATCACCATCTCCTCATCTCATCGGCAATTGGAAAGAGCCTCCACGGAAAGGATGTACGATTAGTACATTCAGGTGTCCCCTGGGAGACGGTACATTAGTACTGGCTAATCTTTCCATGAACTGGGCTACGATTGATGTAGCCCAGACTAGAAATCTTATTATATTATTATTGTTATTATTATTATTATTATCATCATCATCATTATTATTATTATAGCGGGGATACTAAGTTTGGTAACACTTTCTAAAAATGTTCAACCTCACTGTAGAGAAAAAAGTTATTGAAGACAATACTAAAATTAAACACATAATTTACAGTTATTTTCGCTATCTCACTTAGAACCCTGTCCGCACATTCAGTTTCCATTTGGTTGTTATTTCATGCCCAGAAAGAGATCTACTTTGAATAATAATTTGAATAACAAATTTATGTTTATCCAGGCTGCATATTCGTAAGACCCATATTCTGAATCATTCGTAAAAGCTGGATTAAGATTCGGTTACAGGGGACGCGAGAATAAGGCCAGTGTTTTGGTTGTTTTTATGTATCAAAACGTGTTTTTGGTAGAAGTAATTCAAAACCTTTCCAATAGAAAAATATAACATAGTTTTCCTCACATTGTGATATCAACAGTTGTAGAATATCTGTGAAGGATGTCCTGTAATTTAATGACATGGTTAAAAAAAACTGTCATTAAATTCCAGGACACCCTTAGTTTAAAAAGTTTCTCATCTATTGACACTATGCTCATGACAGATATTCAACAACTGTTGATATCATCACGCGAAGAATATTAAACTCTGTGTTTCTACTGGAGTAATATTTTATTTATTTTGACCAACAAAATATTCTGCTATTAAAACTGTATAATCACTGGATTTTTTTAAAATCATATCTCCTCCCTCACCCCTTTCCCTGTTAACGTCAACGCTCTAAATTCTATGGAGGAATAATTACTGTCATGGAAATATTGATGAACATCGTCTAGCGTCTACGCCAATGACACAAATAGGTTAGTGTAAATGAAGAAGATCAAATCTAAACAGAATGTACTCACATTCTCTTGGAGCGAGAGTGGGAAATTATTTAAGAAAAAAAAATCACAATGCGACTGTAATTTTATCTCTGACCTCCTTATAATAGATAAATCAGACAAGACGAAACTGACGCTTTAGTCCACACGCTAAGTGAGTGCGAGATTATCTGTGGCCATTTTATAAACGTAAAATATCTTAGGGTGACCTGGTGGTCTAGGGGTAAGGTGTCAGACTTCTGTGCTGGGGGCCCGAGGTTCAATCCTCGGTCCCGGCACAGATTTATCTGATTACCAAACCCTTCCTTCACCTCTGACAAGACATCTTGTGAATGTGGGGAGTGCCAGGCCTCCACCGTGGTTCGGATTCCACGTTAAACTGTAGGTCCTTCATTTCATCTCACAATCACCCTATCATTGCACATTAGTGTAAGTGCGTATAACCCGAATGGTTAGTAAGACGTGGTGCTAATAATAATAAAATATCTTCATTTAATAAACTTTAATATTTTTCCACCCTTTTCGGTGGTCGAGTGGTATAACTTGTCCCTCTCATAAAATAATTAACTATTCATGATAGGTGGATCTGATTTCAAATCCTGATCGGCTGAACTGAGGGGATGTTTCCTAATTAGATCCTCAATCTTACTCCACGAAAATGTGGGAACATTTCCTCTATAATCTACCTTCCTTACTCTTAAAACACCAGCGTTATAAATATACTGAAACCTTCTCTGGTGACCGAATGGTCTAAGGCATCATCATTGTGTTAGACTGTCCTGCTAATTACGGGGTGATAGGGCTTCAAATCCCGGTTAGATCTATTGAGGGTAGTTTACCCTAAATAGTTTCCCACTTTACTTCCACGCAAATGCGGGTGTATTACCTCTACTTTGCCGTGCTGCAGTCTGTTGTTTGCTCTCTTCTGATAAAGAAGGGGACTGATGTACCCAAAAAATTATATAATTATATGTTTTGTTGTGTTTTAATTGTGAACTCTTAGGCTTACAGTTTTCTGGTAAGTTTGTAAGCCTTGCTCTTACATCCAGTTTTCAATGTTTAATTAGTTATACTTTCACCTATTATATGACATGTGATATGATTTGTAACTATATCTTTTGATAGATACTATCAAACCCGCCTCGGTGGCGTAGTTAACTAACCAGCTAATTTCGTATTGAGATAGACTGCCAAGGATGGGAAGATCGAGGTTCGAGGCTAGGTAGGATAAACTGTGGGTAATCTTTCCTAAATGTTTTTCTACTTTCCTTAGTGTAAATGTGGGTTCATTTTCTCTAAATTCAACCTTCACAATTCGTAACCCATTAGCGTAATTAGTACTTAAGCGTATAACCCAAACTGGTAGTTAGACGCGCTGCTAAAATAAAATAAATAAATAGATACTATAAATACCTCTAAAATAACACTAATAATATAGAAAAATCTTATCAATGTCGATTGTGAAATAAAAATACTTTCTAATTTTGTCTTCTTAACAAAATCCTACTGTAGACAAGACTTTATCATGAAGCAGGAACACCCTGTGGCGCCAAGACTGGTGGAAGGTGGTACTAAACCTCGATTGAGGCACAGCTTAATTCGTGCCAATTTACAAAACTGGGACGTAGATTTAGCGTTATAACATGGCGCGAGAAGTATCACGTGAATACTGAGGGCATAGACCTAAACTTAGCTGTATTATAATTTAATAACCATGGTATTATTTATAGTCACACGCGACAAGGGGAAAATAATCATTTATCTCTTACCAACTACTTTTCTTGAGTTTCATCACCAGGGCCCAGATTTTGAGTACCTAAAAATGGCCAAAAACTACCAATATACTGACACTAAAAATGCTAAATAATCAATTCAAATTGAAAAAAANAAAAAAAAAAAATCTAAATGGAAACGTAAGCTTGGCAAAAATAAACATGAATTTATCAAAGAATTCATTTACAGATTGAAACTAAAATGTATCTATGTGCAATAATAATAATATTGCGCGTCTGGGTTACATCATTCGTATATCAGTTTGTGAAAATATTAGCGAGTACTAATGTACCGTTGCCCAGAGGACGCCCGAATGTACTAATCGTACATCCTTTCAGTGGAAGATCCTTCCATGTCCCGATTAAATGAGGTAAGGGTGATAGTGAGTATGAGGGTAATAGTGAGTATGAGGGTGATAGTGAGTATGAGGGTGATAGTGTGTATGAGGGTGATAGTGTGTATGAGGGTGATAGTGTGTATGAGGGTGATAGTGAGTATGAGGGTGATAGTGTGTATGAGGGTGATAGTGAGTATGAGGGTGATAGTGTGTATGAGGGTGATAGTGAGTATGAGGGTGATATGGAGTATAAAAGGTGTGGAACCAGTAGAAACACTTAAACATAATTTAAGACTAATAAACCAAACCCTAGTGACCCCTTTCGGGAAAAGCACCCAAGATACCAGTCGTGAATCAAACCCGGGACCCCTATATTCGTAGCCAGGGACACTGACCAATACATCACATGGCTGGTTGTCTGTGTGCAATTAACAACCTTTATCAAATAAACTCTCTCTTTAGCTAAACATGACAGTTGATTTATAAACACCTGCTTCAAGAGAAATGACTAACTCATCTCAAATACATTTTAACAGCTTATTGAAAGTGCTTCACCAGGGAGGTGGATTCTGCTGCCATTAAATCAAAGAGGGGACCATCAATCTCAGTATTCTAGACCAGATTAGCTACACATTTGTACTCACGAGGCTGCTTCTGCTTCACAGAAAAATCTGGAAGCGCTCTAGATCGAGCCCGGGACCTCTGGATTTGTAGCCACAAACCCTGACCTCTATACCAGAGATAGTATCCACCATTATATAACCAATCCGATAAAATGTATATAATGCTTGATTAGACCTATTCATGAATTCACAAAAGATCAATAATATTAAAAATAAATGATTAAAAAATTAATAAAACACTATTTAAAGCACGAAAATTTAAGCTAGATATCCAAAAACACGACAACAACAAAAAAGAGTGTTATAAAATATACATTCCAACAACCAGGGAATCATGTAGAGTTTTTGAGCACATGAGCGATGCATGCTATTTACCATAAAATACAATATTACATACCATCAAAATTCGGGTTCCGTTAATCACTTCAGCGTGATAATACTCCGGCGAAAAAACGTCTAAGTCCATTTCTTAACTTTTCTAAATCACAAAGTTTGAAGCAAAACTTAATGTTAGCTAATACGTTTGTTATGTTTGAGCACATATTAGGGTATTCGAAAACGAGGTGCTTTAGGAAGATATTTGATCTTAATAGGGATGAGGTTAATGTGGAATGGAGGAGGTTACAATAATGATGAAATGTATACACTTTACTCACCACAAAACGTTGTTTGGGTAACCAATTCTCTTAGGTTACACCGGACAGGACACGCTATGCGAATGGGAGAATCTAGAACCGTATTCAGGTTATTGATTACAAACCCGATGGAGAGAGATTGTTGGGAAGACCAAGGCGCGGATGGGAGGATAACATTGGCATGGAGCTGAAAGAAATAGGGTGTAATAAGGTGGACTGGATAGAATTAGCTCAATATAGAGATAGAGTGTAGTGAGGTGGACTGGATAGAGCTAGCTTAAGATAGAGATAGGATGTAATGAGGTGGACTGAATAGAACTAGCTTAAGATAGAGATAGGATGTAATGAGGTGGACTGAATAGAACTAGCTCAAGATAGAGATAGGATGTAATGAGGTGGACTGAATAGAACTAGCTCAAGATAGGGATAGGGTGTAATGAGGTGGACTGGATAGAACTAGCTCGATATATATATATATAGAGAGAGACATGACGTAAATAGGGCGACTGAATAGGTGATTTACAGTAAGTGCAGCAATGAACTTAGTGTCTCTAATGCCATAGAGCACAAGACTTTTATTAGAGACTTCAACTTTTTATTTTCATGAATTCGAGAACTGTCTAAATAGCATCCATACATTTGCCAATTAACCTGATTTATACATTGGTACTCATAATTTAAGGACATAAAGTAGTAAAACATAATACATGCTCAATATTTAATTACTACAATTAGTGGACACTTGGAATAACGTGATAAGATCGTCAGTTTGTTTATTGGGTGACAGATATACAAAGGATTGGTTCGATTCCCGGCCATTTGTACTGGGGGTGATTTTAAAAAATCCACCCTCTCAGTCTCTTCTTTGAGTTGTTTATCATTTTTAGCTTGACTGCCTTTGAAATAAACTTATAGAATATATATCATAGTTAGATTAACCAACATAGACAAAATAACCCAATACTTATTTTAAAGCTTTCAATACCTTCACAGTCTAATCAAAAGGAAAAGTGGCAGAATGCTTAGCTTGGCCTTTAAATGCTTAAAATTATATTAAGTAGACATGTGACAGCTCTAGAAAAAATTGAGATTGAAGTTAAAGTATAATTCTATTTCGTTTCAACGTTGGCACCCCAAATTTCTTTCGTTTCTTCAAAACATTTCGGTAACTGCTTTGGTGGCCGCATGTTTTAAGGTGTGTTGGACTAGACTGCCGATGACAGAGAGATCGGGGTTTGAATCCCACTCACGTATACTAATGGTAATTTTTATAAAACTGTTTTACACTTTCTCTCTATGAAAATGTGGGTAAATATCCTCTAAATTAAACCTTTATCATCCCTATCCCATTATTGTAATTGGGACAGATAAATTTAGCCTGAACAGGTAGTAAGTCGCGATTCTAAAATAAATCCAAAGAAGAAAAGAAGAATTTAAACGTTGATATTATATCATGAATGGATTTAAAACATATCCCTAAATATGAAATCTTTCAACAAGCAATAATTCTTTAGAACAGCTACTAAACAGTATATTATATTACTAGTGTAAAAACGACATATATAACGCAATCATAGATAAGTTATTACAATATATTATAATGATTAAATGATACTAGCAAACTCATGCTCAAATTGCAAAATAATTATGTAAAAATAGAAAAAATATTATTTTCTTTAGTAAAGATTTTATCGAAAGTAAAGGAAAAAATCCTTATTAAATAGATAAAAAGGGATGTAAATTTTAGTTTTAAATATATGTTCGATCTGAGGGGGAAAGGGTGCTTTAAGAGAGTGGATGGATTTTTCCCTGGGTACGTCTCAATGGCAACGGGGGATCCCATAATGCCAGTGGTTCCGAAGATGCATCTGGGGGAGCGAGATGGAGTGGAGTGGGTGACATTTTCACCTTCCAGTAAAAAAAAAAGTTCTAATATTAAATGTGGTTGCACATTTTAAGGTCAACTCATTTATGCTAAAGTACTTATCCGTCAATTCAGACCCAATAAAATAGGTCGATATTTGGTCTTACAAGAATATACACCTTCGCGTTAAAGAGCTAAATAATTTGATTTGCCTTATCTCCAAACCTTTCTTTTTAACTTGATGCATTTACTATCGTATATATTAAAAATATAAATTGTAGTTATCTATACTTCTATACTTAATATCATAAAGAGGAAAGATTTGATTTATAGTTTTTTTGTTTGTAATGGATAAACTCAAAAACTACTGGACCGATTTTAAAAATTCTTTCACCAATATAAAGCTACATTATCAGTGAGTAACATAGGCTATAATTTATTTAGAAAATGTAATTTATTCCTCATCAAAATCTCGATAGTATATTATATAGTCGTTGGAAAAAAAAGTTGTTGAAGGGAAAATGGGGTTGGTGAAGCGGGTGGGGGGTAGGGATGTGGAAAGAGGAATGAGATGAAAATAGGAGGGAGGATAAAAAGAGGGAGGGGGCTATACAGTCATGGTAGGACTGTATTTTTTTTAAAAAGTAAAAAAATAGTTTTGTTTTTATATTGACATGATGGATGATTTGAAGCTTTGTTTTACAGGATTCATTACAATATTTTTTTACGGGGAAGGGGGCTAGTGAGAAATAAATAAAAATCTTATCTTTGACCTGGCTTCGTATGTTTAAAGCTTTGGTCCACCTCCCCCCCTGCCCCCCCCACTCTCCTAATATTTATTGAATAGGTATTCCTTTTTGAACTGTCTAAAGCTCTTCATATGACGATAAAACCACGCTTGTTTTATTTAAGCACTATGTATTACTACCCATTCAGGCTATACGCTTATGTACCAATGACGCTAATGGTTTTAAGGATAATCAAGTCTATGTTTATAGGAAATGTACCTTCATTTGCGTGAAGGGAAAGTGAAACACCATTTAGTAAAAACCACCATTAATACCCACAACCGAGATTCAAATCTCAATCTCCCTATCATGGGCAGTCTAATCAACTGCAAGGGTAGCGCGTTAGACCATGAGACCACCGAAGTGGGTAGATATGCTTAGGCTTTCGTTTTATTGTATACTATTTTTTTAAACTTTTTTTTTAGTTCCTCGTCTTACTACCGGTCCAGGTTATACGCTTATGAATAAATTTAAACGCTTATCTTGGGATCTCTGAATTGCCCCCCCCCCCCCC